>OZ010614.1:4760887-4858387 GCA_963932145.1 Acanthosepion lycidas | reverse complement strand
AAATACTTGGTTTTATTTTTTGTTCTTTCAAGTTAAAAATCTGTTTGCATTTTCTTGAGGTTATCCGGGCAGGACACTCAGTGAGATCAGACAACCAAAGTCAACATTGTTCTAGATTTGTAGGTGAAACAATATAGCCCCGGATGTTCATCTGGCAACATCTTATCTCACAGAATCTAAGAAAGACTATACAATCAACATGGGTCACAGTTGTGATAAATTACTTTTTAATTGTGTATCAAAAAACAAAGATAATATAAATAGCTAAAAACAGTGATACTTAATTTTAACTTGCATTTTCAAAAGTGGGAAATAAACTTTGAAGTTTTAATTTCAGTTTTAATTCCAAGAGATTACATTTAATAATCCCAAAGAGAAAAGTACTTAAAACCAATTAGATTTTTTTCCTTATTGGTAAAATCTATTGACAGTGTGGAGATACCCCACTTGCTTCCCTAAAAAAAGAAAAAAAAAAAAAAAAAATTATATAAACATTGCTAGGAGACACTCTCTAAGCCTATAAATAGGCAATGACCTTCTCTGACATTCTCTTTTCCTTATTCCACTCAGGAACAGTAAGATGTAATTCAAACGAACAAAATGCTTTCCTGACTGGGTGGCGCACATGCACGCACCTTTCACTTCATTTTCTCTAGGACTTTCTCCTACACACACACACACACTTTCTTTAGATGTTTTTCACACATGTTCATAGTTTTATAACATACAACAATATTCCATCGCCTATTTATAACTTTGTTTTGTTAATATATATATAAATTATCATTTATCTATATAATAAATGCAAATGTCACTGTGTCACACATTTTCAACTTTACTCCTAGGAGGCTGTAGACCAACATATCATATCATTTTGCAATCAGGCTGACTCCATAAGCAAATTAAAAATATTCCAGGCCAGATCCGAACCCACAATAGTGAAATTTTGGATTCCGAAGTTTTCATTATTGCAATTGTTTTTGGATTCCACCATCTTGGCTGATAAAAACAATTAAAGGGACAAAACTCTCTAACTTTCAATAGTTCATGTTCAAATGAAAAAAATTATTGTCTTCAAATTACAGTGTTTCAAAATAAAATGGTTTGTTTTCAACTTTACTCCTAGAGGCTGTAGCCCAATATATACCATTTTTGGAATCAAGCGAACTCCGTGAACAAATTAAAAACATTCTAGGCCGGATTGCGACCCACAATCCGAAATTTTGGATTCCCAATTTTTCATTACTGCAATTGTTTTCTGTGATTTTTTACGTGATATTTTTGCAACAAATTTTTTTGTACAATAAGAATTTTTATAACTTTCGAAATAAATTTGGGAATAATCAAAATTTATTGTGAAATCCATTGAAAGTCATCCACATAACAAAAATAATTGTTTGTACGGAAAGTAAGGACCTACATACATCAAACTGTTTTTAAATTAAGTGGAGGCAGAATTACTGAACTTTTAAAAGGTAAGCTTAAATATTAATGCAATACTTAAATGCAGCGATCAATTTTGAGTGGTTCTGTAATTTATTGTTGCCTATTGCATCTACTCATCCCTACCTATTATGATAAAGGAGATAATATTTGCATGTGAGACTTCCTATTTTATAAATTCAAACTGGTTTGAATTTTTAGTTTTTGTAATTGTATATCTGCATGCGAGATAGGAATTTCGAATGATCTATTTCACTTTTAATGGCGGTCGCAATCTTTCAACAAGACCTGATATGCCAAGCAAATTCATTTTGCAGGAGGTGAGTCTTCTCATTATTCACACTCCCCCCTGATCTCACAATCACACTGATGACTGGGTGGCGGAGGTTCTGGGTGGCAAACACCTTTGATGGAGAGTCCTTCAAAGTGGAGAGGGATGCTTCTGGTGGCAGTACTGCCATGTCTCCATTCTGTAGGTCCTTGACATTTCCAGTGTCATCATGACCTTCCTAGTCTTCCGAATCTGTACTCTCTTATACAGGGAGCAGACCATCTGACTGCATTGTGCAAAACATTGTTGTCTCCGAATCACTATCAGACAACATATCTTCGCTGTAGTGCTTTTCTTCTGAGGCGGTTAACTTGTGTCGCGGGCAAAGGTGTAGCATACCACTGACCCAGGCTGTTTGGGAGCTAATAACTCCATCAGCACATCATCTGCTAAATCTAGTGGTACAACATCCATTTGGGGGCTTGACCCATACAAGATCACCAATTTTATATGGTTCTTTGGTATTCTTCGGAATATGTGGCATTACTTGGTCTATCCCCTTTATATGTATATCCCAATGGCTGGCACAGTTGCTGGTGTTACATCATCTTTGGGCGTGACGTTATACCAATACACAGCCTCTTGAATGGAGCACCATGTTCTGGCTGCTATCCTTTTAATGGTAGGGTGACAACGCTCCACTATCCCATTACCCTCTAGAGTGTATACACCTTTGTACCTTACTCGCACTCCCCATTCGACTATAAAGTCCTGAAAATCTTGGCTACAGAAAGTTGTGGCGTTGTCTGTCAATATTTCAATGTGGGGGGACCACGTTCATAGAAGATAGCTCTTAATTGTTGTATAACTGATAATGCATCTTATCTTGCAGTGGGTGCCACACAGTAAAACATGTCTGGCTGCAATCTATCAAAGTTAGAAAATGACTGCAATTGTGATGTGTCACATCCATGCCCAGTCGCCACCAGTTTTGTCTACCCTGAGCTTGCCCTTATTCCACTGGACTGGGGCAGGGTCCACTGCACAGGATTCCTCGTAACCTTGTACGGCCAACCTAACCATCACTTTTGTCACTGCAGGACATACTTTCTGGATGAAGTAAGTTAACGTAAGGATGACCGCTCTTGTTATGTATGGTGTGGATTTGTTCAATGGTCAGCTGGCTTGTAAGGGTCACGTACATCAGTAGCTCTGATCCCTGTTTCAACATGTCAAGCCATCTTTTTGGCACTCTAGTCAACTTATCAGCCAGGTTCCTCTGTGACAGTCAGTTTGACGTCAACTAACAAACTATATTCTTCGATTAGCTGCTGTACGTTAGCCAGTATCCTAAGCACTAGCATTTCACTCACAGCTTTCGTCCTCACTCGGGACTTACCTATTAAGATATTCTGTAGCCATTGGTATATGCATACTGAGTCCGTGTATAGGTGTACCACCTTGGCCCACCACTGTAATGCCAGATTTATACCTTTCAACGTAGCATCCAATTCAGCCAAGTTTATATTATATATATTTGGCGATAACCGTTTCAAAAGGCAATAACGTTTCATGGATTCATATTTGAAGATGTGCTTTTCACAGGTCAAGCAGAGCCACATTGGCTCCTTTTTGCTGCCATTCCCCCATTCATTCAGCACACACGTCTGCATTTGTTGTAAAGGCATCTATGTACTGATTTATCTCCTTATGTTCCATCACTGGCTGTACCTTAGCGTTGGTGGTTTGTGCAACGGGGGTTTGTCCTCTTGGGGGCTCCAATCGTACTTGCTCATATGGTATCAGCCAGCCATTCGCGGTCCATGTCTCCAGTTCTCTCTTGTAGGCAACTCCTGTTCTTATTCAACACTGTATATTCCACAACAGTGTTGCACAATTGATCTGGTGCTCTATTTCCTGTCCACTTCCATTCTGTTGTCCAAGCCTTTGTTCCTTGGTCATACGCAATACAGAAATCCCGCATGATCATAACACCGCCTAGTTTATGTATGGAATTGATTCCGATCAGCAAATCATACCCCAGAGGCTGGTTACGAACCACCAGTGTGTCCACCTCGTCACAATCCCCTCCCTCTGTTAGGACTGAAATCACTCCAATTCTACAGCACACATGGGACATCCTGTCAATCATCCTAATCGTCACGTCACTCCTTCCAGGCCTGACAGCAGCTTGCACTGATTATTGAACAGGAATATCCCATGTCTGTGAGAGCCAAACATTACATGCGATTTACATGTACCCTGACTATGGGCAAATCTGTACTTGCTGATTGACAGGGGGCAAGGGTGGCAACAGTTCCTTGCCCCTGAGCTCGTTTACTGCTCCCTGTATTACTTCGACTCCTGCACTCTTGGGAGAAGTGGTTGGGACCACCACCACACTTGTAGCATTTGGGGCCCTCCTGAGCTATGGGGACATGACAATAGCCAGCAACATTCTCCTCTGTCTGTGCAGCTGCTGCAATGTGCTGACTCCTTCAAAATGGTTCAGGCTCTACCCAGTAGCTGATCAATACCCACCTCCCCCGGCTTTGATGATGCCTGCAGGAGCTGGCTGATATCAATGGGTAGACCTTCCAAAAATGCACACACCAGTATCCAGTCATTAAAGCTCCAAAATGGTACCGACAGCTTTCTTAGATCAGCCAGGTACACATCAACTGTATCCACAGGGAGAAGTCACAACCCAATAAATTGTCTCCAAGCAATGGACTCATCCATGTTGAATGCTGTGTAAAGGGCATACTTGATTTCGTCCAAGTCTACTTCGTCCCCAAGTTGCTAGTAGATGGTGTAAGCACCCCCTGTTAGCCTCAACAGGATGACCAATGCAGCTTCCTTGATTTTGAACAGTTTGCAGACGCGCTCTGCCTTCTCAAACCACTCAACAATAGACGGACCAGTGGGTGAGCCATCAGATTCTGGTATTAATTTCAAATCGAACTGGTCCATTTTATCAAAGTACAGCCGAAATAGCTTGTGGTTAATTTAGTTTTCCAATTGTTTGCAATAACTGAAATTGGTTAAGGTGCTTGCTTTCAAGCAACAGACCTCTTCCTTCTTCTCTCATTCTCATTTGTCTGTACGACGTCACGTCAACCAAAGTTTCTCTCTTATCCCGCTCAGACTCACTATTTATGCCTGTGTTGGCGGGGAGGAGAGGAGCTAATATTTGCATTTGAGACTCATTTCTTGTTCACGAAGACTTTTATAAATTCAAACTGGTTTGAATTCTTAGTTTTTTCATTGTACATTTGCACTAGAGATAGGAATTTCAGAATAATCCATTTCCCTTTTAATGGCAGTCATGCTCTTTCAACAAGAACTGACATGCCAAGCAAATTTGCTTTACAGGAGGTGAGTCTTCTCGTTCCTCACAGTGGGTATATTATACCAGGAGACGTGTTTTCCAACTTAAACACTCAACCACATGCCTGCAACAGTTTGTTGACCCTGATGTAATATTTTTCATCTGGATACAAGAACACACAAGACATTATGACCAAAGTCATGCATCGTTTAGACAGCTTTTCAAACTTAAAACCAATGAAGGAAAAATTTTAACCAACTTCTATCATCCCATGCACGCAGACATGAAAAACTACCAACAAAAATAACAAAATTTGTGATTAGACCCGATGAAAAGAGCAAAATCTCTACAACATATCTACACAATATAACTATCTGGACAAAATGTTCTCCAAGTCAGCAAACAGATTTTTTCGCAACATATGTAACCCTAAAATATCCCTAATTGCCTTTGCAATTACTACTACAATGGCACAGTCAACAGGCAAACAACACACATCTCATCTCTACTGATTTTGCTTGACCCTTTCCCTCTCGGTCTATACTTGAAACAGAACAGTCAGCAATAGATCTGAAATGGAACAGTCAGCAAATAGGCCCAGCCACGACACATTACCATGACAACACGCCAGTCAGCAATGATCATTCTACAAAGTGACAACAAAAGTAAGTTTTATCTCAGTTTCTCTTTGTTCGCTGTTTTATTAGCATATACTTCACACATTGGCATACATATCATTTTGAACTTTGTAGACTCACTTGTAACAAAATAACTTTGAAATTTGCAACAAAAATCATTTTTGAACACTTGAACTATTGGTCTCTTCATGACCACAACAAGGAACATTTATTTCCCACATGTAAATATATGTACCACTGTATAAATGTTACTGTCAGATTATATTTAACTTGGGTTTTCTTCCTTTTCTGTGAAGAGCATTTCCTTGCGTTGCTTTTATTTTGTGTTCTATTTGTGGACACATGATGATTTTATTTTTCCACCTAAAATCTGGGTAGACTGACCCTACAACAGATCTGTCAACTTCCAAATTAAACTTTTTTTTTGTTTTAAAGCTTTCAAAAATAAAAATGTTTTCTTAAATGTTATTTGAAGAATATTAATTTAAAATTGAATTAATTGGATTTGAAGAAAATATTATTTATATTTTACTTAACATGGAGTGAAAATACATTTTTTTTAATCTGAATGGGTTGATTTTACCTGACTGATAGCAAGGAGAAATTTGATCATGATTAGAAGTTTGTGGCTACTATTTTATTTTCTTGACCCACACTAACTCCACTACAGCTGATGGCAAGGTCATGTGGAATGGCTGAACATGACAAATTTTCTTGATGTAAGCATTACTTATAAAAGTGATAACAGTGATTATTGTCTATAAGACTGGGTGTATATATACAGCCTTCCATAATGTTAAAAAAAAAAAAAAAAAATTAATACATTTCTATACTTTTTTTCCCTTTGAATTTTGTTGAACTTCCATGAACAGCAAATAAAGGTTTTAGCAACTTGATAAAAAAAATTAAATTTCCAAACAGAAATGAGAAAATGAAAAAATATTTCAGAAATTAATTTTTCAACTGAAAACTTTTTTTATTTAGTAATGCAATCAAAATCTTTCCACATTAAAAATGTCTTCTGTTTTTGTGCATTTTTCATTTTGTGAGGTACGAAAGAGTCTCTGCAATCGTTTTTCAAGGAATTATCTGTACAAGAAGTCATTTTTCCTATCTGATAAAGTTTCTGCAGAAATTTCACAAAAATGGGAATGATAAACTTGAAAAAAATAGTTCTACAAACTTTTTCTAAAATAAAAGGAAATAATTTTATTCATTACCAAATAACTTTAGAAAATTTTATTAAAATCTGGTAATTATTTGATTTTTAAAAGATTTTCAAAACCAATGCATTTTCCCCCGCTCTGCCTA
Source organism: Acanthosepion lycidas (assembly GCA_963932145.1). Taxonomy (NCBI): domain Eukaryota; kingdom Metazoa; phylum Mollusca; class Cephalopoda; order Sepiida; family Sepiidae; genus Acanthosepion; species Acanthosepion lycidas. The sequence goes on along the minus strand of OZ010614.1, from coordinate 4,851,393 downwards.
TCACAATATTGCCTACAGATTTAATATTCCCTGTTTAAACAATGTAAGCCAAATTTTTGAAGTAAAATCTCTACAAAAAACAGAAAAATAATTTTCACATGAAAAATTATGTTATCTGTTTTCTTAATAATGCCACAAAGACTTTGATGATAAAATTTAATTATTATTTAAGATTTGAACATTATCTTATTTTGCATATTTTTTTTTTAAAAGCTATTTAAGCAGGGTTCTCTCAAACATTTGACATAAACTTAGAGCTTATTCTAAGAGAGGGTCAACAAATAATTTTACACAAATCACCTGAACAAATTATTAAAGTTATCCTTCTCTGTTAAAAGAGTGGAAGAAATGATTGTAAACATATGAAGGAAGATTATGCAACATGGCTTAAGAGAACAGAATTTAGTTTTACAATGAGACTACACTCCTGCTGGACAATGAATCTTCACTTCTTGCTTATGCTCACTGTTATTTAGAAGACAACTAGAAACAGACACAAAAAGGGAGTCAATATTTTGTGCTGGTAATAATTTTTCAAAGAGAAAGACATCCTGCTTACCAAACCTTTAACCTGGATTAGCTGCATAGAGACATGTCTGACAGATTTCAGAATCTTGTTTTCATTTAAATTATAAGACGAAAAGATCAATCCATTCCTAGATATCAACAATGAGGAAATAAAAATGGGAGAAGACTAAGTTTCACTTCAAAATGACATTAAGCTGAGGCCAAATTTCAAAATAATATCAAGAATTTTGGTTACCAAAACCATTTTGACTGCTACTCTGGACTGTTGAATAAAGTCAAGATATGCTTTATTGCCTTCCCAACATATTTAGAAAAAATTTTGGAGGTACCTACCTAAAAGCAATTAAATGCTTTTCTAATTAAATACTGTCTTAGTTTTATTGCATTTTTTATTTTACAATTAAGAGGAGATTTTTTGTAACTGGAAATCATGTTTGACAAAAAAAATTATGATTTTGATTTTCCGAGTACTTGTTCTTATAATTAATATATTCTTCTTTGGCCTTTAATCCCGGAAGGAGTCATTAGAGTGCCAAGCTGTCAACCATTTTTCTCCATCTGTTGTGTTCATGTGCCAGACCTTGGGTCTCCATGATTGGTTTCTTGGTGTGCTCCTCATGTGGCATGTCTTGGGCATTTTAACTTGGTGGAGTTCATACCCTCTCCAGGCTAGACGACAGCCTATATCCTCCAAGCAGGTTACTCGCCTTGGTCACAAACATATAGCCGTTATAGTTCATCTGAAAAACCCTTTTGTATTATTTAAATTATTTTAATAATCTTGGTGCAAATTGATTTTATTAAGTTTTTCTATTTTTGATTAGTAAATATAGTTTTCACTAGGTACTTACACTAATTCCATATACGTAAAGTTTAAAATTAATTTTTATAAAAGAAAGCTTTCTTGAAGCTTTCATTTTAGTTTTAATTGAAAGCTAAAGGATTTAAAATTTACTATTTCTAGTAAGCAAAATACTCTGTGGTGTATTTCAAAGAAATTATATTAATCAGAATCAATTTTATGTTTTTATTTTATTTAAAAATCAACAAAATTGGACATTTTGACACATTTGTAAACAAAATTTAATTCTCAGTTTTAAAAATCTTGCAAAAATAAAAAAATATAATTCTGAAATGTTATTTGAGGAAAATTAGAAAATTTAAAATTAAATTAATCTGATTTGAAACAAATATTACTTATAGCATAAAATGCTGCTAACAAGCCCTTCTTAACCACAATGTTCTTGTTTTTCTGACATATCAATCGATTTATCAACTGCTTAACATGTTCACAAGTATAGTGACGCAGAATTGCTAGCATATGATAAATTTTATATTAGGGTTGTTTTTTCAACCATTATAAGATGTAAGCTTTTAAAGATAATGTCATGTACAAACTCACATACTTAGAAAAATTAAGATGTTTAAACACACAAAAAAAAATTTGAATTTTTTTTTTTTTTTTTTTTTTTTTTTTTTTTTTAAATCGGGGTCGTTGTAAAGCTGATTTTCCTCACACAAAAAAATTCTATTTAAATCAAAGTTGTTATAACCTCGATTTAAAAAGAATTTTTTTGTGTGTATTTAAACATCTTAATTTTTAATGTATACGATTAGAAAGTATAGTTTTAACAATATTTTCTAAAAGTTACAATGTGTTTTTAACCTGAAAAAAAGTGCAAAAACATTAATTGTCACCATATTTATTACAATGTTTCAGCCTTCTTCAGGTGGTTGGAATGTCGAACTGAACCCTTTATTTTGCTCACTGGGGTAGACTGTTCTGGATGTCCGTCTTAAGTTATTTCCTGTTAATTACCCTTTCCAAATTCTCCACTGCCTTAACCACGTATTGAACTCACACTCTTTGGTTCCTGTCACTGGATCTAACTAACACCTATATCCACTGTGCCATGTGTCCTTGAGGACATCTGTTTATGAATTTCTGAATGTTAATAACCTAATGTCTTCAGCAACCATTTTTTACCAGTGCTCATATTGCAATTTTTGCTGTTATCATTTTATGTTTTTACCAGAGCTCATATTGCAATTTTTGTTGTTATCGCTTTTCTCTGGCACTCCTTATTACTGATTCCCATATTGTATTCATTTCTATCCTTGATTCAAGAGATTTTTGTGGCCTAGCATATGTGCTGATTCCTTAAGTTTCCTTAAGTCTACCCCAGTGAGTAAAATAAAGGGTTCAGTTTGACATTTCAACCACTTGAAGAAGGCCGGAGCATACAACAGCCAAAACGTTAATAAATATGGCGAATAAAATGCGGACATTAGTCCAAATAATGTAAATAGTGTGAATTGTTTTCAGTTTTTAAAAATTTTAATTATAATTTAAATTGTTTACAATTCTGCATTATTTCAATCCAGTTAGGTGATATTGTTATTAAGTGAAAAGTATATTCATGAATCAAAAATTGAAAAGCCTAAAAGTCGTTTACCCCAATAGATTTTAAAATAATTTTTAATTCTTTTTTGTGTAGAAACATTCCCTTTTTTGTAAGTATGGATGTCCGTCATGTGTTTTAACAGTTGTCCCCTTAAAAATCTGCCAGTCTGCGATTCTTTCATTTTCATTTCTGGGTTTCATCAAGTTTATGTCTCGACTGGCATTGCAAATCATTTCTTCAAAATTTTAAACTTTAAAATTAAAAATAATTTTTACTTTTTTTCAATTCCTATTTCGCTAAATATTTTTTGATGCATGTATTTTAGTGTCAGTCATACTTCATTTAAGTAACCTGAAGACAAAAAAAAAAAAAAAAAAAAAATGAAAATAATTCTTGTAAAAATTCATTTTTCATTGGAAGCTATTAAAACGCTTTTCTAATTAAATAATGTTTTAGTTTTACAATTCAGAGCTAAATTTCTCAATTGTTACGAAAAAAAACAAAAAAAAAAACATCAATGATTTATATTATTCAAAGTCTTCTGCATTTAATTAAAAAAAAAAAAATCACAAATTTTCAAGTTTTCATAAAATTAAGTAGAGAGGGAGTAACAGATGTAAAAAAAAACATTTTTACCATGACTTTCTAAAAAGCAAACATTTCTAAAATAATTTCATTCATTTTTTAATAAATTCTGAAAGTTTCATTAAAATCTGACAATTACTTGATTTTTGCAAGAATTTCCAAATTAATGTGTTTCTCAATTGAAAAAAGTGCTAAAAAAACAACTAATGATAAATATTATGCAACTGTCAACATAAACAAAACAAGATCATTAACCAAAACTTTGAATGTGCTAGAAAGGATTAAGAAAAATAATTAAAAAATTCTTTGGTCTTTCCTCTTATTAATAACATAAACATTATCACAATAAAACATTGTTATGTTAAGGGCCTTTTTTCATGCTGTGAATTATTGAAAATACATACTATAAATAAATAAGTAACTGAAATTCAATAAAATATTAGTTAATTGCTGAAAATGTTAATTTTAAAAAAATTACTAGTAGTAAAAAAAACAAAAAAAAACAAAGCGTTCACTTAGATTTTGTAAATTTATATCAATTTCTGGGCAACCACACTTAGCTTTTCAAAAGGCTGAACTTATTTTGTCAATAACTCCTAAACAGTACATTTCTGCAAACTTTTATTTTCAAAATAATCACACACCAGAATGGAAATTTTTATTAGAATTGATTTCCGCAGCTTAATCTGCAAATTTACTATAACATCATTCATTTGTGAATAAGTCCTGAAAATTTTTATTAAAATCCGACAATTATTTAATTTTTGCAAGAATTTTCAAATTAATGTCACCACAAAAAAGAGTTGAAAATTTGCTAAGAGTTAGTACAACTGCTGACGTAAGGAAAACAAATTTTTTTTAAATCAGAATTTTTAATGTTCTAAAAAATAAATAAAAAAGGAGTCAAAAATTTAATTAGATAATCAAAAATACTTTGATCTTTGCTCTTAATAATAACAAAGATTTTGACGATAAAATTGTTTTCATGACGTTTGATACATTTTTTTCATCATGGTATGCCGATTTTTTAGTGATATTGTGGAGGTACCTACCTTTTCACTTAATAAGAATATTATCACCTAATCAGATGAAAGTAATGCAGAATTTTAAGTTCTATTTTATATTTTAATGAAATTTTTAAAATCTTTCAGTTTTTCTATCTATATATCTGAGATGAGGTATTATTATTATTATTATTATTATTACTTGCATTAATTACATTATTTAGACTGTTATCCTCAACATCATTGCCATATTCATGTTTTGGCCGTTGTACACTCTGGCCTTCTTCAGATGATTGGAATTTTGAACCAAACCCTTTATTTCGCCAACCAGATTTCGATCGTTCTAGTTCCACATGCCATTACTCTTCTGGATATCTCAGTTATTTCCCTTTAACTCAACTTGGGTTGATCCAGTGACTAGACCCAGAGTCGTGAATTCAATACCAGGCCACAGCAGTGATGAACCAAAACTTGGAGAATTGAGTTAAAGGGAAAATAACTGAGATGAGATATCTGGAAGAGGCATGGCACGTGGAACTAGAACAATCTACCCCCACTGAGGACGAAATGAAAGGTTTGGCTTGAAATTCCAATCACCTTTCAGTGTTTATTTTTCATTTAAGATTACAGACTAATGTGGTTTACAGCCACATCATATTGAAACACCGGTTCCTGTACAATCACCGAAGTTAAACAACATCAAGCCTGGTCAGTACCTAGATGGGTGACTACTGAGAATACCATGTGCTGTAAGCTGGGATGTGCTGGTGGTGTAATGGATAACAGCTCTGAATTGTTAATTGGAGAGCAAAATTCCAGTTGGATTTCATATATTCACTTGCACACAATTACCCTTGAGAAAGGTATCATTAATCCACCTCTTCTCCCCCTAGATATGGGTTAATTAGTAAAATCTGTATTACTAAACCATTATTATCTCCAAAAATAAAATAAAGTTGCGTACAAAACATTTAAATTTCAGCATTAGAGGAGGAGGGGGAACATTTCTCTTCCACTTTTGTTGAACTCTCTGCCTCCAAGCGGAGAGGGACCCAGACAAAGGACAAAGCTATGCCTACAGGCAGTCTCGTCTGGGGAGGCAGATAAACCCGAGCCAGTGCACGCGGGGGCTAAGGGGAATTTTTGCCCGAGCTTACAGGCTCGGAATCGCCCCTCGTAAAAATTGGCCTTGCGCCACATCCTGCCTTGCCTTTTGGATCAAAAGTTTTGGAAAATTATAAATACCACCTATAGAGGTGTTGATATGCCGCTAAAGAAACAAGACTGAAGTGATTCTCTATCAATTCAATAATTAATTGCATAGAAAATGCCTGAAGATATTTCAAAATAGTTTTTCTAGAAAATTCAATGAAAAAAATTCAGACTTCACAAAAAAAAAAAAAATTAAAATTAAAATTTTTTATCAGTTTGGAAATTTAACAAATAGTGTAAAACCCGGATATAAGAGAGATTTTCTCTGGTCCCAAATTAGAGCCATACTTACCTAAACAAAATAGACCAAACCCGGATATAAGAGACTTCTTCTCCGGTCCCAACAACTCTCTTCTATCCAAGTTACACTATCCTTTTTTTTTTTGCTTCTTTTAAAAGAAACTGCATAACTTTAATGAGCGAAGTATTTAAAAAATAAAGAGAAAATATATCGATAAACAGTTTTTGGAATTTTCTTTAAATAAAAACTTGCAAAAAGTAAAAAAAAAAAAAAAAAGCGATTCGGATTTAAGTTAAACTAAAAAATAGTTTAACTTTTAAATCCGAATCGCTTTTTTTTTTTAATTTTTGACTTTTGTTGAGTGACAAAAAAACGCGAGTAAAATTCAGTTGGGCTTTTCTCTTAAATTAAATATAATCTAAGCTAGACGACAAAAATTCAGATAAATCCTCGTTTACATAAAAAAATAATTCAAACAAAAAGCAAAGTTATGTTTTTTACTTACCTTTCATTTTTTTTTTTTTTTTTATGGTTTCTCAATACAAAAACCAAACTATGTTGTATAATGGCGGCGGCGTTTCCTTAGCCCCGGTGAATGTCGGGAAGATAGATTGATTTTTGATTTTTAGGGAATTTTTTTTTATTTTTTAATAAAAAATTTATGAAATCAAATATTGTTTAAAAGAAAATTAATTAAAAATATATAATTAATCACTTTAAAATTAAATGTTATCTTTTATTTTTAAATACAAAAGTTTGGATCTCGAAAATCCGTCTTCGGGTTGGTACCTCTCCATTGCTCTAAAACGGTTGGGGACCAGAAATGTACACCGGAACACTTGCATAAAAAATCCTATGGAAACCCATAACATTTAAAAAGGCCGTCTATGTGAGCAACGATGAGGTTTTGGAGAGGATGCAAACAAGGAGGAAGTTTATAGTTAACATCAGGAAAAAGCAGCTGAATTTTCTGGGACATAATGAGAAAGAAAGGGTTTGGAGAATCTGATACTCACAGGGCGGATAGAGGGAAAGAGAGACAAGGGAAAGCAACGTGTGACATACCTAGCGGGCTTAAGCAAATGGATGACAGAAAAAGTAAAACATATTGCGAACTGCAAGGGGGAAGTGAAAAGACATGATTGCCTACGTCCTGAAGGGACACGGCACATAAAAGAAGATGTATTACATTTTTGCTAGGTACCTCAGAGTAAAGATTCGCTAAAAATTGAACATACATGAAGAAACAAAGTTTTATCGTTAAAAATCTTTATGCCATTATTAAAAGAAAAGACGAAAGGATTTTTTTTTTAATCCTTTTTAAAACCTTTGAAATTTTCAATCGTCAGTGGCTGGCAATAAATTTCTATAAGAAATTTGAGCGTCTTTTTTTGCAGTGAAAAGCACATTGATTTGGAAATTCTTTACACTATTTACAAAATTTTACATTATTCGGACTATTGTCCTCAACCTGGTCGCCATATTTATTACAACGTTTTGGGCCGTTGTACGCTCCGGCCTTCTTCAGGTAGGAGTTGGAATGTCGAATTGAACCCTTTATTTATCTCACTGGTGTAGACTGTTCTAGTTCCTCGTGCCATGTGTTAAATGGATGTCAGTTATCAGTTATCTCCTGTTAATTCCCCTCTCCAAGTTCTCCACTATCTTAACCAGGTATTGAACTCACACTCTTTGGGTCCTGTCACTGGATCTAACTAACACCTTTATCCACTGTGCCATGTGTCCTTAATTGATATTGGGAATTCTTGCCAAAAATCAAATAATTGTCAGATTTCTTCACAAATTAATTAAATGTATCTTTTTTTTTTTTTTTTTTTTTTTTTAGAACATCTTGATAAATATATTTATTTTACGGGAGAAGGGAACAAATGTAAAATTTTTGCATTTGTTCCCCCACTACCACCCCAGCGCCACGTCATTTAATTTTATGAAATTTCGAGAAATTCATTTTTGTAGAGGAATCGCTAAAAAAATCAGAATATCGTGATGACAAATTGCTCCAAACGTAAATATAGTTTTATCGTGAAAATTGAATGAATGAAATTATTTTATTTTTATTTATTTTTTTATTTTTTTTTATTTTTTTTTTATTAGAAAATCTTGGTTTCTTACTCAATTTTATGAAGAATTGAGCAATTCAACGTGATAATTTTTAGTGACTATAGGTTGCTGCAAAAATAATGACGTAATAATGTCGTTTTTTGACGCTAAAAATACGTCATTATTTTTGCACCAACCTAATAGAGGAATTCTTTGAAGAATTTAAATCACCGATTTTTTTTTTTTTTTTTCGAAAATCGGATCCCATTGTAGGGATATCTTTTCTTATTCGAAAAAAAAAAAAAAATAAAAACGCAATAACTTATAAAGCTAAGACATTTTTAATTAAAGAAGTTTTGATTTGTTTTTATTAAAAAGAAATATTGTCTGAAGATGAAGATTTTCGATGAAAAATGAATTTTTACAAGATTTGTTTTCATTTTTTTATAAATTTAAATTGAATAATTTAAAGTTCTTAAACCGTTTAAAAATCAGTTTCAATAATGTAACTCTTAGGAAGGAAAACTATACTTACTAAAAAGTTTACAATTTGACGACCACGAATACTATTAAAAAGAATTTCGATTTTGTGCGTGTGTTTTAAACGTACTAATTTTTCTAAGTATGCCAGTTCGTACATGACATTACCATTAAAAGGTCACGTCATTTAAGGGCTGTCCCCCCTCTACGGAAAAAAAACCCTCGCACAAAATTTATCGTCTGCTAGCAATTCTGCGTCATCATACTTGTCAACGCCTTTTAGGCGGTCGATAAATCGAGTGATATATCAGAAAAACAAGACCTCGTGGGTAAGAAATGCTCGTTTGCAACATTTCATGCTATAAGTAAGTAGTACTAGTATCTATTTCAAATCAGGTTAATTTAACTTTAAATTTGCTAATTTTCCTCAAATAAAGTATCAGAAATATATATTTAATTTTTACAAGATTTTTTTTCTTCAGTTTTATTTTGGATTTGATGGCCTTGTGCCATGCCCAAAGTTAAATGTTTTTGGAGAAGTTTATTTTCACGCAGCCAACAATCGACATTCATTTCATAGTTACCGCTACCTTGTCAAAATTACTGAATTTTCATAAATTCTATTACTGAAGTCCAAAATGAAATAAGTCAATAATTCTATGACCGCAATTAAATAACTATCAGTTCAATAATTCTTCATCAATATCCGACTGTAATGATGATCATCATCACACACATACATACATACATACTTACCCAAATTCAAATTATACAACAAGCATCATCGGATAATAAATCAACACAACTGTGTAATGGACAATTTATAAATGGCAGCTATGCGACAATTTTATAATCGCTATATTTTCATGTAGTCGATTTTGTGCACTTTTGGGAGAATCGGATCCCAAGAGCCTGTGGATTCTTCCACAACAAACCAGCCTTTTCTCTTTTTAGGAAATGCACTCTTCCTATCTGGTAAGTAAATTTAAAATCCTACTTTCGCATAAATATAACAAGTATTCATTGGTCAATCACCTCTAATCTTGCTTGCTGATTGGTCAGTTTCGACCAATCAAAGCACCTGCACGCGACCAATCTATTTTCCCGCTCATATGCTGTGATCCTCTCACGTGGTACACAGCCATTATATAAACCGAACACGTGTGAACATTTTGAGTAGTACTTCTCATTCCTTGCTACCAAGTGCCAAGATGTAACCATCAGGAACTCCCGTCTTAGTCATTGCTGACCAGATGTTAAAGATAATTACCAACATTCACGAACTCTGAAATCACTCCTGAACTTTTACCATCTTTAGAACTCACAATTCCAAACTTTATTCTTCTAAATTACAAGTTCAATATTACTTCTTCTTAATATGAACTCCGGTACAAATATTACCAAATCAAAGGGACACGACTCTGTCCTACCTTTTTAGTTCGCATGCATGTACATCAAACATTAGTAAATCTAATTGTTATGTTTTGGAATCATTCAGTTCAGTTTTGTATTTTATTCTATGTGATATTTACGTCAAGTATAAATTGCATTGTGTTCACGCATTGTTCTGAATCACATTTTTCTTAGCCATCACACAAATTGGTAACACATATTACTACATCTATTGGTCACACCGACGTTCAAGGAATATAGAGATTTTTAATGTTAGTGAAAATCGTTAATTATCCCGCAGCCTATTCTCAACAAGTATTTACCCATTATAATTAACACATCCACTACAAGCCTTCTCAGCTCAGTAAATATTTTCAGGAAATATCATCTTCTAATTAGTCGATAAACACACAAGTGGGCGTTGCAATCCACCCGCGCACAATATATTTTCCAGCACGTGATTAAGTTAAGTTTCCTGCCAAGGCGCTGTGAGCCTGTCACGTGATTACATTATCTATAAATAGCAAACACGAGTTTGCCTTTTTCTCTTTTTTTCTCTCTTCTTGCTGCAAAATGTAATCCAAGAGAATTATCGTCTCGACCCTGACGGTCAGACGTTAAATAATATTTCACGCATACGTACGTACGATCTCTTACGAACTTTTTTCAAAATACGAACATTCACCAAAGAACAAACACAATGTTAACTGTCTATGTGCTTTCTAATTGTTTTGTTTAATGCATATATTTGTTTATATATATATATATATATATATATATATATATATATATATATATATATATATATATGTCGATCTTGTTTGTTTGCCTTGTTTGTCTTCAGTTGGACTTAATACAAGTCCGACATTCTTTTGTAGCTGGACCTTCTTCTAGCAGGAAATTTAAACGCACGCGTTTTCTTTTTATCTTCACCACTCGGTCCTCTACACGACCACCACAACTCCTTAGTTTAAATCTTGAAATCAGAATAATTAAAAAAGACCTCATTGTGTAGAATTAAATATTATATGACATGAAACATAAAAATAATTGTGCAGTAAGAAATGAATTAAACTCAAAAGTATTATTTAAATAATTTTTAATTAATTTCTTTTTTTCATACTTTTAATGTAGTATAAAAATAAAATTATCCATTCTACTAAGTTTCATAAAAACCTATAGAATTGTAGTGATTCATAAATAAGAAGGAGGAGTTGCGTCCCCTGTTTTGTTGGGTTAAGGAAAGGAAATAGAATTCCCATAATGCACTAGAAAAACAGTTTTAGCACGAAAATACAATGTCTTTCTCTCACCAGGCACAAACTGTTGGATCAGTATTTTCTTAAATGATTTCATTAAGAAAGATCTCTTCATACAGATAAGCTTATAATCACATCTTTCTTTGCATTAATACATGAAGATCATACGTGCGTGTGTGTGTGTTCTGGGAATATTATGAATCAAGTATGTAAGCTGTTGTGTGTTTCATAGAAAATCAGTCATTTAATAAATGTAGGGATATAAAAGGCCATTATCTCCCTTTGGTAGAAATAAATCACATGGGTCAGATGACGGCCGCTTAGTGATGTCACTCCGTACAGTGACGAAAGCGGTTGTCAAATTCAGTCAGTTTACAGCAGCAAGTTGCTTTTTTTTTCTGATAGCGCCCTCTAATCCCGGCTAGGTCAGAGGTTAAATATCTGCTTTTCCCGCAGCTCACAATTGTATAGTGCCGTTTCCCTTTTAGGAATATATCTTTCCCAGATATAGAAAGAAACTCCAGCTCAGAGTCTTCAGTTTGGGAAACCCAAAACTTCCTTTTTCCCTTTTGTGGAAAATATCGTCACCTGCGACATAATAGATGGATCCGGCCCGTTTGAATCTGGAGTCCTAAACATGGCCTCTCCGCACACAGGAGTATCTTTATATTGTATGTAAGACATTTGGTATACTTGTACATATATTGAAATAAACCCTCTCTAAACTCGACCATGTCTCTCACACCACTCCTTGCTATCCTCTCTGTTAAATTACATGCACTTAATACTACCCATCAAAAGTGAAAATTTTCATTTCATTTTTCGTTTCACCTTTTGGAAGTGATGTCTGATGATCCAGTGTCCTTATTGTCTGCTGGTATTTTCTTTACAAAATGTATTACTGGTAATTTTTTTCAAAATGTATGGCTGATTATATATATATATATATATATATATATATATATATATATATATATATAATAGAGAGAGAGAGAGAGATATATATATATATAGATATACTGCTGGTATTTTTACTATCAAAATATATTTTTATACTTTCATAGTTTCCAGGGGGTTTTTTTAGTGGGGGGGGGGTAACTCTTTGCCCATAGATGGGACCCTAACAGGGGAGACCTGTGAACAGCAGCAATTAAAAGTAGTTCCATTTTTCTCGAAACCTCTAGATCCGAAACCTTTCTGCCAGATGTAGTTTATCGTCATACCTAGGACACCTTTCTGTTCCATCCGTGAACTACACTGTTATTATATCACGAATATACATCATCATACCACCGGCTGACAAAGGTAATGCGACTGTAGTGATGGACAAATCAGAGTATACAAGAAAACTGGAAGACCTCATTAGCAGTGGTAGCTACAGTAAAGTGAAAAAGGATCCTACTATGAAAACGGAACGCAAACTGTCACAGTTCCTAATCAAGAACAAGGATCACTTCGCACCCAAAACGTATAGGCAGTTATCGCAGCGTTGCACCAAGCTACCTCACATATACGGTCTCCCTAAGATTCACAAAGACGGTATTCCGCTCAGGCCGATTGTTAGTTGCCAAGACTCTGTGTGCCACCCTCTGAGTCGCTTCCTTGTAGATATAATTGATCCATTGATCGGAAAGTCTCCTTCATATGTCCGAAACTCCGCCCACTTCGTGGAAATAATCAAAGATGCTCCCATCTTATCCAACCAGATGGTGAGCCTGGACGTGGTGTGTTTGTTCACCAAGGTACCCACGGAGGAGGCACTCTCAGTAGTCAGAGACAAATTGACATCTGACTCTTCCCTAGTATTCCAATAGATAATCTGATGGAGATGTTGACTTTCTGTACACAAACAACACACTTCGGAATGGGATCACACATATATCGACAGGATGAGGGCTTAGGAATGGGCTCACCATTATCACCAGCAATGGCAAATATATACATGGAATACTTTGAAGAAATGGCATTAGAATCTATATCTCTAAAGCCTACTATATGGTTAAGGTACGTAGATGACACCTTCATACTCTGGCCACACCAGGAAGATGTCCAGGTTCTACTGGACCATGTGAACTCAATAAGACCTTCGATACAGTTCACAATAGAGAAAGAGAGTAACAACACACTCCCATTCCTGGATGTACTAATATCTCGAACAGAGCATGGGTTCAAGATATTCGTATACCGTAAACCAACATTCACCGGACAGTACCTCAATTTCAACTCCCACCATCCATACAGCGTAAAGAAAGGGATCGTCCGTTGCTTACAACACCGAGCAAAAGTCATAAGTGGCGACCCAGAGATGTTAGTTAAAGAATTGGTCAGTATAAGTAGTACCCTACAACGTAACAACTACCCTGGGTACATGGCAGCAGCCCCCAAAAACTGGGATAGGCGGGTACAAGAGGAGGAGGAGGACAACAACACTCAGAAAACAGTCTGCCTGCCTTATGTGAAGGGGTTATCAGAGATAATGCAAAGGATCTGCGGTCCATATAACATCAGGACAACCTTCAAAAGCTTGACAACACTTCGCAGATATCTCTCTCGAGTGAGACTCCCCACAGAGAACATGACTAAAGACTGTACGCTATCCCGTGCAGCTGCGGAAAGGAATATAAAGAAGAGACAGGCCGCCCCCTCAAGGTAAGGCTTCAAGAACACCAGAAAGCTGTAACGCGAGGGGAAGTAGAAAAATCAGGCGTGGCTGACCACATATGGAGAGAGACGGGAGATCACCGTCCCCTGTGGGATCATGTTGAGATCATAGACAGAGAACACCACTGGAAAATTCGTAAACTTAAGGACTCAGCACATATGCTAGGCCACAAAAATCTCCTGAGCCGACCAAGCATAGAAATAAATACAATATGGGAACTAGTAATAAGGAGTGCCAGAGAAAAGCAATGATAACAAAGTTGCAATATGAGCTCTGGTAAAAACATGCAATGATAACAGCAAAATTGCAATATGAGCAATGGTAAAAATGGTTGCTGAAAACATTAGGTTTATAATAGCCAGAAATTCATACCCAGATGTCCTCAAGGACACATGGCACAGTGGATAAAGGCGTTGGTTAGATCCAGTGACAGACCCAAAGAGTCTGAGTTCCCGGTTAAGGCAGTGGAGAACTTTCAGAGAAAAAATTACCAGGAGATAACTGATAACTGAACTAGAACTATCTACCCCAGTGATTGAAATAAAGGGTTCAGTTCGAAATTCCAACCACCTGAAGAAGGCCGGAGAGTACAACGGCCGAAACGCTGTGATAAATATGACGACAAAGATGAGGACAATCGTCCGAATAATGTAAATACTATACGAATATAATAATGCACATAATAGGGGAAATACAAAACGGATAATAAACCCATTGCTCTCCCTCGTTACAATATGTTATATCTTGTTGCATGCACACCAAAACTATTCCTATTTCATGTTTTCATGTAATATTGTGCACGAATATTAATTTAACATGTTGTCGACGGATTATATTATACCAGATAAAAATAACAAAACCAAGAACATGGCCTGATATCATTTGCACTTCCACAACCAGAATAAAAACTTATATACTTAAACTATTATTTATATACATTTTAAAATAATATTTTTGAACAAAAAAGGACCAAAAGTAATACAATCTATAAAATGGTATTTAAACAATAACAATTTGTAGATTGTATTAGTTTTGTCCTTACTTACTTAAATTTTACGCCTGCTTTATGGTTACAATAGAAGATGACACGCGTTTTGGGGGTGACAGTAGAAGACTATTGTTGTTGACCTACGACCCTGATGGCAGTTTACAGACTACTGAGCGTCAAGAGACGTTATTTTCGATATGTTTTAGGCAAAAAGCAAGTATTACTTTTAGAAAATCCAGTTAATTAATCCTAAAATTTACTAATTTGCTTTGAAAGAAATCTCTAGGATAAATATTTGATTTTTAAAAGATTTTTAAATTTGTTGTTTTCATTTTTCGTCTATAATAACGGTTCGATAAGTCAATAAGTGTTTCACAAATGTCTAAAATATACAGGATGTATCAAAAGTACTTTTACAAACTTTGGGGAAGGGTTGTTCACCCCAAATAAAGGAGAAAAGTTCATATAAACATATATCTGCAAATCCTTTGTTTTTGAGTTAAGTTTAGAGATTGTTTACGGTAGATGCCGATGTGTTATCACATAGACTAGGTTACATTTGTCATTCGTATACATTTGTGGCTAGTATGTCTTCAACGTTTAACATGTGTAGTAGAGAGTTAACTGAGAACTGTTCCGTTTAACAATGGCAGGATATTTATATCGTGAGCAGGCAGATATGGTTTTTTGCATAAAGTCACGTGAATGGTAATGGACGCAAGGCTGCACAGCTGTATCAGATTGCGTTTCCAGACCGAAGGAAGCCGAGTCTACCAACTTTTTCTGCTGTTTATCATCGCGTTGCTGAGACAGGATTCGTGGCACCACAAACTATAGATCGAGGAAGACTGATTGTACATTTAACAGCGTCATACGTTTATATAGACTTTTGTCCTTGTTTTGGTGTGAGATACCCCCCGACCAAAGTTTGTAAAGGTATTTTGGTACACCCTGTAGATTTAAATGCACAATTTTTTTTCTTTTTTACGAATGAGCTATTAACTATGAAATAAAAAGAAAATTTTAACTTCAAATAAGACATTTAAATTATTTAAAATGCGTTTTTCTGTTTTTTTTTTGTTTTTTTTTTTGGTTTTTTGGGGTTTTTTTTTTGGTTTTTTCAGCTGACTTCCAAAGTTTTTTGGCAAAATTAAAATAAATCCTTTGTACTTAATTGTAGGTGTTCGGTACACCAGTACGGTGACTTCGCAAATCTTGATTACGGGCCGGTGCAAGGTGCCCCTACCCCTGAATCTATGATACACCCAACCCCACTCTAATACATCTCAATTTTCATAAGGTGGTATTCATATAAATTACAAATTTTATCGTAACCTAATAATCGATAATATGCAATAATCGATCATATGCAATATAGGTGAACAAGTCAACTATATATATCTATATATCTATCTAGCCTTTTTTTACAAAGAAAATTAGTGACACGTCTCATAACTTCCTTCTCTCTTTCTCTCTATGGGTTTTTTCTTCTCTACCCCTTCGATATCAATATATAACTTCCGTTGTTAACCGTTTAAATGTATTAGGTTGGTGCAAAAATAATGACGTAATAATGTCGTTTTTTGACGTATTTTTTAACGTCAAAAAACGACATTATTACGTCATTATTTTTGCACCAACCTAATATAAATATCTGCTAACTCACTCATATCTCCTCTCCCACTCACTTCCTCACTTCGTTAATTTACATATATTTAATACGGCCCGTCAAAAATGTGTAAATTTTCTTTTCATTTTTTGTTTGGAAGTAAAGTCTGATGATTCGCAGACCTTTAAAGGGGCTGTGGTGAAATAATTTATTACATGGAACCTTAAAGTGGTCTGTTTTTATTTAAATTATTTGCTCTGGATTTACATTGAGCTCTCTGGATTTTATCCTCCTTAGGTTTACCCTAGTTTTTCATAAACTAACTAACTATATATATATATATATATATATATATATATATATATATATATATATATATATGGCCTGTGCAACGACACGAAGCTCTCCACTCTACTACATCTCAATTATCATAAGGTAGAATTCATATAAAATACAAATTTTATTGTAACGTAATTATGTACAATAATGGATGATATGCAATATAGGTCAATTCAAGTAGAAAAATTGAAAATAAATGCAATGATTATTTATTGTAATATAAGTACAATTTTGGTACACGGCCGAAAGAGAAGCGAAGTAAGGTTGGTCAACATTAACTATCCTAAACTTAGCTAATTTGATTCGCAACCCATTCATTCATGGCAATTTAATCTATCACCATAAGAACACATCCATCACCATTCGATCCAATATATATCACAATACCACATATTCACAGGGATCCGACTAAAATAATCATTACATAAAAATTTGATAACATACAATTTTTTTTAACAAAAATATATAAAAATTTACTACAAGCAAACATTCAAAATAAAAAAAAATATGTTAGTAGGACACTACCACCGCCACAGAAAAATAAGACTGGCCACTGTATTCTGCATTTTTCTGTCCTTCTTCGTAAATAAATAGAAGACATTGTAGTGGTCAAGTTGTTTCACTTGCCCCGTTTTAGACGTCGGAGTTACCGTAATGTAGTGATTTGGTAATAAGAATGGACTATTTGTAGATGTTTGTTTACGGCTGCGTGAATAACTTGACCACACAATTTATATTAAGCGTAAAATTACCACAAAACATGAAATACAAGAAAGGAACAAAATGGTTTTAAAAACATAACATTTGTATTTATTTGTGCGTTGATGTACATGCGTAGAAGTTAAAGATCCGTTGAAGTTATGTCTCTTAGACTGGGAATATTTTTATTTGAACTCACAAAAGTTGAATTAATTATAAAGCTGAGAAATGCTGAATAAACTGTAGTTTTAGAAGAATATTTCAAAGAGAAAAGTTCTTGTTGCATGTTTCAAAATGTTCTGTACGTTTGTAATGTAGTTTGGAAAAGTTCGTACGTACGTCCATATGTACTTTTAACGTCTGACCGTCCATGGTCGAGACGAGAATCCTTAATATCACATCCTTGCAGGAATTTGGAAGAGTAAAAGAGAATGAGCGAACTCGTGTCTGCTATTTATAGATAATGTAATCACGTGACAGGATCACAGCAAATGGCGGGAAACTCGACTTGGTTACGCGCTGGAAAAAATATTTGCACGTGGGTGGATTGCAACGCTCACTTGTGTGTTTATTGACCAATTAGAAGCTGATATTTCCTGATAATATTTACTAAGCTGAGTAGGCTCTCTGATCCACTCTTTTGCACAAAAATGTACAAAATTATACATTGATAAGGAAGTGGTAGCGTGGTGCTACAACATTAAATAAGTAAAGTTTTTCACAACGAAATTAATGAAAAGTGACACTTATTAAAGAATTTATCATATAGTTAATGTCAAAAATTAAATTCAATAAATTTGTTAATATTTTACAATTATTCTTCAAAATATACCACAAAAATAAAGAGGAGGACATTCATTGTCTTGTTAACATCGTCTTTCTTTTTTTTCACATTTTTTGCGATTATTTTAAACAGTGAAATTCACAAAAAAAAATTTCATTATTAAGAATTTTTTTGTCACAGAAAGTTGATTTAATTTTTTTCCTCATTCTTCGTAACAACGAATATCTTGATTATAAAATTCATTTTTTAAGGAATAATTTATTCTTTCATTATAAGACGTGAAATACTGTCCTTGTAAGAAAACAAAAATAATGAATGTAAGTTTTTACACTATTAATTTTCAAAAATTGCTATACAGAAATGTGCGCATTTGAAGAAATTTGAGTAAAAATTTAACTTAATAGTTTTTCTTTGATAATATTCATCATATCAAACATGTTGATTTTAAAATAATAATTATTTAAGCGTATTTTTAAAAATATGTATGTTGAATTTTACTAGCATTGTTAAAAATGTAAAACGAAAATAACCAGTTTAATATTTTTTAAATGCATTGTAAAAATATTAAACTAGTTGATTTTGTTTAGATAATCGTACTTTATGGTAGCGGGGGTGGGGAAGTAACTGATCCGCAAAGAATATAAAAAAAAAAAAAATTATTGCGGGAGGGCCAGTTCGCTATGTAACTTCAGCATAAAAAACGCGCTCTGATCAGTGAAACAATTTGGAAATTCTTTGAAATCACGTAATTTCTTAAGACGACGGAAAGTAAAAAATGAAAAAATTCTGACATTCATACAAAATGTAATAAAAATGCCACTTTTACAAAATAATAGGTTAGTTAATATTTTTTAATATCAGTACCCCCAAAGTTTTTCTCAAAATGGTCAAAAAGTACTGATTAACATATTGTCGTGGTAACTATGATTAATAAAAACTATAATATAAGGTTTGTATATTTTGACTTCCCTAAGATCAGAATGAGCGAAAGCAATGCATAAAAAAAGGCAATACTCATGACAACACCACTGTTGTTTGTGAAAGGGATTTTCATTTGATTGTCTGAAAAGCAGTTCCATCTTGTTCCTGTACTTATTTTTTTACTTTCCGCGGTAGAGTTCTGACGAGTGAGGAGTGATGACCGGTAAACTCATTCTGCATAGTTTTGTTTTTCAATTTCTTGGTCATATATATATATATAATTTAAAGAAAAACAGACCACTTTAAGGCTCCATTTGTAATAATTTATTTCACCAGAAAATTTCATTTTTCTCTGGGACTTCAGACTTTACTTTCAAATTTGAAATTGAAGTCCGAAGATCCAGAGAAAAATAAAATTCACTGGTGAAATAAATTATTATAAATGGAGCCTTAAAGTTGTCTGTTTTTCTTTAAATTAAATTATATTCACTCTGACTTAACATGATTTCATCCTCCTTGTGATTATCCATACGGATTACCAAGATTTTCGATACTTATATATATATATATATATATATATATATATATATATATATATATTGACTTTTCTCAATCGAGTTCTGGCGAGTGAGATGAGATAAGCGGTGAGCTCATTCTCTCTCTCTCTCTCTCTCTCTCTCTCTATATATATATATATATATATATATATATATATAATTTTTTTGCCCATTCTTGCACATTTTTATTTGTTTTGGGGGTTATTTTTATTTTCCTCAGTCGAATTCTGACAAATGAAAAGTGATAACCGGTTACCTCATTCTGTGTAGTCTTGTATTTTTTCCCTTCTTAGCTGCTATTTTTTTTTTAACTACATTCCTCGGTCGCGTTCTGACGAGTGACGTGTGATGACCGATTCATTCATTTTGGTTACTTTTCTTTTTGTCTCTTTCTTGCTTCAATTTTTTTTATTTTCTTTTAACTTTCCTTGGTCGAGTTATGAGAAGTGATTACTGATAACCGGTTAGCTCATTCTGTATAGTTTTGTTTTTCTTTCTTGATTCGTTTCTGCTTTATTTTATTTTTACTTTTAACTCGGTCGAGTTCTGACGAGTGGGGAGAGATAACACGTTAGCTCATTCTGTATAGTTTTGTTTTTCTTTCTTTCTTGCTCTTGTGTTTTTTTTTTTGTGTTTTTTTTGTTTTGTTTTTTACATTCCTCGGTCGACTTCAGACGAGTGTGCGTTCATTCTGTATTTGTTTTTTAATCTTTCCTGATCCTTAGGTTTATAAATCCCAGAAATTAATACACAGATGTCCTCAAGGACACATGGCCCAGTGGATAAAGGCGTTGGTTGGATCCAGTGACTAGACCCAAAGAGTTGAATACCAGACCAAAAAAAAATTAGAGAGTTGATTTAAAAGGAAAATAACTGAGACATCCGGAAGAGACATTGCACGTAGAAATAAAGCTATCTACCTCAGTGGTTCGGTTTGAAATTCCGATCACCTGAAGAAGGCCGGAACGTACAATGTCCGAAACGTTGTGACTATGGAAATAAAGATGAGGATAACAGTCCGAATAATATTCCTTAATTCTTCGTATTTTCCAGTGATGTTCTCTCTATTATTTCAACCTCATCTCATTTTGGCGATGATATTCATGTTCCCTCCATATGGGGTCAGCTAAGCCTGATTTTTCTATTTCCCCACGTAATTAATCATAATACCTCATCTTAGAGATATAGACACATATATTGGTTTAGTCGCTAAATTGAGCACCTATGACATCTACACACACACGCACACACACACACACACACACACACACACACACGAGAGAGAGAGAGATCAATTAGAAATATCCAACTCAATTTATAAGATGTTTCACACGTAAGAGAGGAGTTTCAGCTATACCAGTCCAAAAAGCAGTGAACAAAAAACTTGAAAATGAAATCGTACGTGAAACATGTGAGGCAGCTTGTTACTCCAGGACAGAAAGTCAGAAGATTAGAGAAGGTAAAGATCATCTTAAATAAGTTTGAAAATGATCCTGGAATATATATATATATATATATATATATATATATGAGAGAGAGAGAGAGAGAGAGATAGGATGTATACACATTTTGAATCTTTCATAAGAAATAATTCAAGCAACCAGAACAAGCTATATTTAATTTAAAGACAGTATTTATTATGAAATGGAAAAGGTCCAACAATAATTTTAAAGACATTTTAATGTTTATACATTCTTTTTTAAGTAAATGCTATGTTTATAATAAACAGTATTAAACAACATTTACCGGCCTGAATGTCCGAGAAATTTTCATAAAAAATAGTCGTTCTCCGACAGGATTCGAACCTGAATCCTATACGGACCGTCATTTAGCCTGACGTGCTCTTAACCGATCGAGCCACAGAGAATCGCTTGGTTAGCAAGGTCGAATTTACTGCCTTTAAACTTCAATCTTCCACGATTCTCTCACGTATGTTCATATCTGCTCACGGCGTATTCAAATGTAAACAAATGACATCACACATTATGAAATGGACAAGGTCCGATAATTATTTTTAAGACATTTTTATAAACATAGCATTTACTTAAATATTTGTATCTACAAAAAGAATGTATATAAACATAAAAATGTGTTAAAAACAGTATTTATTATAAATGCATGCTCTTGAGATTTTAGTTTTGGTATATTTTCAGATTCGTGTCCGTTATGATCCAGACATTGCTGACAACATGATGTAAATGGAATCACAAGCAGCAATTCTTGGACTTCTGTGAAAAATTTCACAGGACGTGATTAATATGCGTTTTCTTTTGAAACAGTTCTTGTGCACCCATCGTGTACAGCACCATCAGTTTCAAACTTATTTCTAATTCATGAGATTGTAAACCACGTCGGTGGATCTGAATGAAACTCTCTTCCATACAGCCTTTGAACTTCAACTACGTTTTCGTACTCCCTGTAGCATTTCAGGATGAACTTTCTTTGTTCAAAGCCTGGATAACATTAGTAATACTAACACGTAAATCTGAAAAGAAAGTAAGTTGACTTGAGCTTGTGGAATAACACAGTATTTCCACCTACATTTTACGCGCTCGCGAGTTTTTCCATCCCTTCCTCTCACTTTCAGCTAGTAATAGCAGTAAACGGTTGTTCTGTAGCTGTTCGAGAGATAGGCAGCTCCTGCTGATGCTGTTGCCGGCCTAACAGAATTTGAAACTATTTTTCTCCCGCGCTTTTCTCTGACGTCAAGGACAGACTGGTTTTTCGAAGTTAGTTGCGGCCAGGTCACTGAACCGATAAGTGACTCATTTATTCCTCGTCTGTTTACCCATATTTCAGACAGGGATATCTTAATAGCAAATTATGCTTAGACTTTTCGGCTCGTCGTGCGTAATCTCTTCATGTCGATGCAACTAACGGCAAACAATTCTTCGTCCCTTTTGGCTCGTCGTGTGTAATTTCATCAAGTCGATCCAACTTTCTGCAATTAATACCTCGACCTGAAGCCAACATCTTGTTTGCACTTTCCTCTGTTTTCTATTAGGAAAACTTCGAGCTTACTGTACGTTCGTCGCAACACCTTTTTTTTCGACGACTATTTCTTCGACCTGAGGCTAACATCTTGTTTGAACTTTCCTCTGTTTTCTATCAGGAAAACATAGTACTTACGACATTGTCATCACAACACCTTTTTTCGATGACTAATTTCTCGTCATGATGCGAACATCTTGTTCGAGCCTGCCTTCGTCCATGACCAGGGAACTTTGAAACCTTCAACAATGAAGAATGAGAACTTTTCACATTTCTTTGAACTCTAACCATTATGTTATAGATAAGCGTATGGTTGCAAGAAAGAAATACGACAACAGCAGAAATAGATTTACGTGGTTTATTTCAACAGGAACGTGAGGGTTTGGGACAGCTCCCTTGTGGTAAAGTTCATAAGCCGGCTTCGGATCTAGGTCGATCTCTCATAGTAGTTCACACATGTTGACGCTGGCACTCCCCTGCTGTGAACAGGTCTCTTCGGTGGCCACCTGTTGACTGTCGTTGAACTTCCATTTGACCCCTTTTATAGCGTTTTTTTTTATGGCTTAACAGGCTCGACAAACGAAGCGAGTATAATTAGGAGGGAAGCATTTTTATTGGACGAAAAATAGAACACTTTAAATATTATTTTATTTTTCGACCGGAACTCGTGTGTCAGGAACATTTGTAAACGAAAATAATGGTCATTTTGTGACGGGGTTTTGTCCCGTTCACATCCGGTTCTCGCTCTTGAGTATTTGCCTGTAAATCAGCCGAGATATGTCTTATTTTATTTTATAACAAGGCTCCCCCAGATCTCGGCCTGATTTACAGTGAGTGTTATTCGTGTATATTTGGGTGATTAATTCATGATAAAGTCTCTGAAGCGTGTGGGAAGTTGTCCTCGTGTTCTTATTGGCATTTGTTTTATTTGCAGAATTATGTGTCCCCGAGGGATGTGGAGGAGAATGATCCTGGTGACTGTTACACGGTGGAGGCAGAGGGATTGTATTAGAAAGATGTGTTGGGCGTGGAGCCAGTCGTCGGATATATGCACGGTGAATCCAGATTGTATCACCATCATCGTTTTGCACCTGACACATCATATTGTTCGTTTTTATAATGGTATAATTTCCTATCCAGGGCAGATGAGAGGATTGGGCAACAGTTGAGTGTGGCTGATGAAGTAAAACCTTGTCGCCTGCTTGTATTGGGTCCTTGTATGTGAGGCGATTTAAGTTAGTCTCAAGTTTGTGGTCACCTTCATCGTTGGCCAGGGTGACGTGGTGGTGAACCTGCTTTAGCAGGGCATTAATTTGCATTCCATATGCTCCAGGATCGTCGCTTGTGATTTCTTTTCTGTGTAGTGTAGGTAGGCCGATGTTGGGGTGACGGCCGGTAATGGCATAGTGCGGGGAGACACCGGTGGCGCTGTTGGTCGTGGCATTCATGGACGAAACGACAGATTCTGGAACGTCTGTCCATTCACAGTTCCTGTCTTAGCATAACATATAAAGTGCGTTCTTCATCGTGCGATGTTGTCTCTCGATATTTTCTGAGCTTTGCGGGCGCCAAGGACAGTGAAGTTCTTGCGTGATTGACATCTGGTTACAGAATTGTCGATAGACTTCTCTTGTGAAGTGTGTGCCTCGATCAGAGGATACTATGCGTGGAATCTCTGTGTCGAAGGAAGAACTGGTACAATCCGCGGGCGGCGTCGATAGCACTGTCTCTCGCGCATGGTATGGCGGTAAAGTGTCCACTGAAGCTGTCCAAGATGGTTACGATGTAGCGTTTTCCCTTTGAGTTGGGCATTGTGACAAAGTCTATAAAGACGAGATCGAATGGTCACTTTTCTCGTTTGCAGTGGCCAATGGGCCAGTGGTTACGTCTACCGTAGTTGCCCCTGCACTTAGCACACGTGTCGCAAGAATCGACGTAGGCCTTGATGTCGCGGTTTTTGAATTCCCACCAGTAGCTGGAAAGGAGTTCTCGCATACGGGTAATACCTGAGTGATTGTTGCCCTCGTGTGCCTGGTAGAGGTATCTGGGTCGTAGTTTGTATGGTATAACCAATCTCGGAGAGTGTTTACTGTCTCTTATCATCAAAACGGAGGTGCCTGGTTCTAGAAAAAATTGGTGCAAATGTTTTTTGAAAAGCGTAGCTCGGTGGTCGTCAGGATCGATATGAGGTTCGCTTGGAGTGGGTGACTGGAGGGCGCTGATGATCTTTGCCAGGGCGTCGTCCTTCTGTTGTTCATTTGTTATGCCGAGGTGGTTGCAGATTCTCTCAGTAGGGATGGTGGTGGTGGAGTGATAGGCGAAGAATGCGTTCGTGACGCGCTTGTGGGTGCGGGCGTTTTGTGGTGTGTGAGTTTTGGGAATGAGCTGTAAACCGAGTGTCTACACGCCGAGGCACCAAGATGGGATGTATATGCGGAGGTCTGAGCCGCTTATCTCGAATGTCCTGCCTGCCGGTGTAGGGTCGTTCGGGGCTTTCGTTTTCTTATGTCCGCAACCTCTGCTGAGCATGTCAGCCTATACATTTGAGTCGCCTTCAACATATTCCAAGACGAATTTATAACATGAAATTTCTTCTTGCCATCGTCGTATTTTGGCATTATTGAACTCTCGTTGGTCCAGATATGTCAGCGATCTGTGGTCGGTGAAGATGACGAAGGGACGGTTGCGAAGGAAATAATCAAATTTCAATATTGCCCACTTTATTGCATATGCCTCTCGTTCCGTCGTGGACCAGTTCTGTTCCGTGGAGTTGAATGTATGGGAAGCGACCGCTATGATATCTTTTTTTTCCATTGTCGGCTTCTTGCATTAGGATTGCTCCGCATGCGACGTCACTGGCGTCGGTGGTGAGTGTAAAAGTTTGGAGAAGTCTGGAAACGAGATGACGGGTGGCGAAGAGAGACGGTCCTTGATTTTTTTGAAGGCTCTGTCGGCATTTTGCGTCCAGACAAACGGTTTATTAACCTTGTTGAGTTCGTGTATGGAACCCATAAGTTTTGAAAACATATCTGATTTGTTCGTGAAGACGTGTCTCTAGGAATTGTCTGATCCACACTAAACGGCCGATAAGGCTTTGTAATTCCTTTTTTGATGTTGGAGGTTTCATTTCCCTGATGGCACGAACGTATTCTGAATCAGCCTTGAATCCTTCGCTGTTTACTATGCGCCCGAGGAATTTTGCCTCTGGTGCGAGGAAGGAACATTTACCTGGATTCAGCTTGAGTCCGAATTTTCGGAGGGCAGTAAAGAATTGTTCGAGGGAGAGTATGTACTCCTTAAATGTCCTAGCGTGGACCAGGTTGTCGTCGATATAGGAGGAAATGTTGTCACGGGATGTGACCGTGGCTAGGGCTTCTGCTATGCAACGGGAGAAGATTTGTCCGGCAGATGTAAGGCCGAAGGCCAGGTGCGTGTATTGATAGCATTGGTCCTTCCATGTAAATGCTGTTTTGTATCGGTCTGGCTTGTCGACTTCAATTTTCCAGTAGCCGCTGCGTAGATCGAGGGTAGTAAAATATCTGTTGCCTTTGCCGATTTTGTTGAACAAGTGGTCGATCCTTGGCATTGGGTAAGGGTCAAGATCGACTAAGACCTTGTTGAGAGTTCTTTTAAAGTTAGCAACGACGCGAATCGACCCGTTTTTCTTGCGTACGGCAAATACAGGGCTATTGAAGCCTTTGGGGTCGCTGCAGTTTTCAATGATACCTTCATCAGCCATACGCTTAATTTCGGTATCTACGTCTGCTTCCAAAGCCTGGGCTATCGGGTGTTGTTTCTGGCTGCGAGACTGGCCATTGGTTGGTATGCGGATGGGTCGGATGAATGTGCCTTTGCTGCTGCTTTCTGTGCCGATAATGTCAGCGTAGCGAATGAGTAAGTTTGCAGTGGCTTCTAGTTCGTCTCGGTTCGGGTGGTTTGGTAGCGATAACCCCGTGTTATGCTTTAGCCAGGTTAGCTTTTGATCCAGTGTCTGGATGTTGGGCTGTAGTTCCATAGTAGGCTGGTTTTGGATGATGTCCGCTTGGGCGCCATATGCTGGATCGTAGGTTGACGATGACATGATTGCGGCTGTGTGTGTTGTGTATCCTGAGGAAAGTGTGCGTCTGAATTCTATAGTCGCATGTTGGTTGTCAATTAGGTAGGAATCGAGTGTGTTGTGACGTAGGATATTTTGGCCGATCACGATTGGTGTGGTTTGGGTAGTTACCAGCACGTTAACCTTTTTGAATGTGGGTGAGACTCGACTGCCGATGGTGATGTCGCAAGTTAGTTCGCCGAGGGCGGTGGTGCTGCCGTTGATTCCTTTTACTACGACGTCGGAGCGGGTCATGAGTTTCTTGGCTTCTCTGGGTAACTGAGATATTGGTACGATGCAGGTGGAGCATCCAGAGTCTAGCATTGCGACGCCAGAGAAGGTGATGTCCCTGAAGTTGAAGGTGGACTGGACGAGCGGTGAATGGTGAGCGAGTCCTTGAAAATTGAAGGTGTGATGGCTGACGTAGGGGCATGGCGAACGTCCTGCCCGAAACGAAAATCCTGTTCCACATCATCTATGGCTTGTATATCATCATTCGTTGCGGCGATGTGGGCCTGTGCCCGAGTGCGAGGTGGGTGGCGATATAGGCAGTTGCGTCCATGGAGGCAGGGACGACCTCTGAGGTAGTTCTTGCACACGCCGATTCGTGGTGTGTGCTGATGCTTTCTGCGTGTTGGATGGTGGCTATGTTCGGGAGGGTTGGTGAGGCCCGTCTGCTGGGGGTTTGATTGGCTGCTGTGTCGGGGTGGCGCGTTTCTTTGGTTTCTGTGTGAAATACACAGTGTTGTGCGAAGTCGTGTCGTTGGATTTTACGCCGCGATCAAGGTATATTTGAGCTTCGGAGGCTATGCCAATGGCTGAATAGTGGTTGTCCATTGTCTTGACGAGATGTGGGTAAAGATTTGAGTTCCAAATTTTCACCTTTTCGCTCATTAGCATAGCGCCGATGATGGAAATGAGTCCGTCGACTGTTAAGTCTGTATCTTTGTCTTTTTCGTATTTGTTTTTTATGTGGACGGCTGCCTCTCTAAGGGTGTTTTCGAGTCGACCCGCGAAGTTTGTTAATTTTTCACCGTCTCGCCGTTCCAGATCCCAGGCTCGACTGAGGTGTTGGAAGTTAGTCATCTGGCTTCCGTGGGCTGCTAATAAGTATTCCTTCAGTTGTTCGAAGGTGGAGATGTCCTTTTTTGAGTCAACCACCTGCTGAAAGATACTTTGGTCCAGTAAATCTTTAGCAGACTTGACGAATTCGCATTCCAGGCTGGGATAGGTACTGAGTTCTGGCGTGACGTGGATTGTGTATGCTTTGTTTAGGGCCGTGATGAATCGGTTGACGTCGTGTCCAGGGTGAAAAGTTCTCTCTAGCTTCAATATGTCGCGTATGGTTTGTTGGCGCATCATTAAGCTGTAATCGCCGTTTGTTTGAGCGGTGGGAGGTGTTGAAGTAGTTGATTTTATGGCAGTCTGCATGTCGTTTATGTCGGCTTGAATTTCGTGTATCGTAGCTTCGGAAGGCTGTGTTTCTCCCGTTTTCAAGTTGAATAGTAGTGTTTTCTATTCCTTGATGAGAGTAAATAGTTCGGCTCGGGTGAAGCTCGTGTAGTCGGCCATATTTCTCTTGCTGTACGCTTCTGACACCAGTGTTATTGGATAAGCGTATGGTTGCAAGAAAGAAATACGACAACAGCAGAAATAGATTTACGTGGTTTATTTCAACAGGAACGTGAGGGTTTGGGACAGCTCCCTTGTAATAAAGTTCATAAACCGGCTTCGGATCTAGGTCGATCTCTCATAGTAGTTCACACATGTTGACGCTGGCACTCCCCTGCTGTGAACAGGTCTCTTCGGTGGCCACCTGTTGACTGTCGTTGAACTTCCATGTGACCCCTTTTATAGCGTTTTTTATGGCTTAACAGGCTCGACAAACGAAGCGAGTATAATTAGGAGGGAAGCATTTTTACTGGACGAAAAATAGAACACTTTAAATATTATTTTATTTTTTCGACCGGAACTCGAGTGTCAGGAACATTTGTAAACGAAAATAATGGTCATTTTGTGACGGGGTTTTGTCCCGTTTACATCCGGTTCTCGCTCTTGAGTATTTGCCTGTAAATCAGCCGAGATATGTCTTATTTTATTGTATAACAATTATGAACCAGTACCTTAAAAATATAACATTACACACACATTAGAAAAATCTCGCAGTGAGTATTTTCTTTGTTGTGTTTGTATAATATTCCGTATAAATTGACTGTTCTGGAACTTTCTTCCTGAAGAAACTTTTCTCGCCTTAGCCATTTTGAATTTCGTTTTGGCGCGAAACACTGACTTTCCTTTAGTGACTACTTGTCACCGCCTTTTCATTAATTGCAAAGATCCAGTAACTTTACTGAATGTCTCCACTGTCGAGACAAATTACTTTAAAAAAATAAAAAAAATTTACATTTGTTCTTTTACCAGACTTACTTTTGTCGTTCCTCCTGTCTACTTATTTTTACCTTATATGCACATGTTGAATACAGTCGAGTTAAACGACCCTTCTTTTTCCTCACTGAGGAAATTGTGATAATTTACAGTGAAAGAACACGCTTTATATTTTTTCCTTTTTTTTTACTTTGTTAGTGGATTCGGTAGTCGTGAGTAGTGCCTGGCACAAGGCCACCTTTTCACAGGCCAGCACTACATGCTACCGGGTCCGCAACAAAATTGATGATACCCGACGTGATCATTTTCCTGTTTATTTCGGGTCCTACACAAGTTTAGTGATCACCGACTTCTATAAACGTGAATAAAAATTTGGTAGCAGGAATGACGTCTGGTGAAGCTGCAGAGTTGTCGAGCATGCCCGCCGCCGTGGCTCCGTTTCCCCACTTTTACGAAGGGAATATTAAGAACTGGTTCCTTCAAATGGAAGCCATATTTACCGTGAGGAAAATTTCAGACCAAAAAACAAAGTTTGGCTACGTAGTATCAGCTTTGTCACCCACCATTGGGGAAGAAGTGTCCGATTTTTTGGAAGCCGTTCCGGAGGTTGAACGCTACAACCAACTGAAGGAGGCTATACGGAGAAGAATGGGCCGTACTGAAGAAGCTCTTATCAGCGAGTTATTTAGTGACGTAACTCGTGACGGTAGAACCTCTTCGCAACTTTTGCGTTTTATGAAGAGTCGTTTGGGTAAAAACATTATGGCTGATCCCAGTTTAAAAAGCCTGTGGTTGGATCGCCTCCCCACCACTGTTACCCAAATTTTGGCGCCAATGTCGGAGAACAACCCACTTGACCAGTTAGCGGACGCTGCAGACCGTATTTTCTCCCAACTGGATCACCACACGACACCAGTACAGTGCTGAAACATCCAGTGACCACAGGTCCTTGGAGAACGCTGTGGAAGATCTACAACAGCAAGTTAGATACCTGACATTTGCTCTAAAAAACCGCGGTCGAAACCCGTTTCCTTCCCGCCGTCGTTTTAGGAGTCGACCACGTTCGTCTAGCCGAGACGTTGGTACCCCTTCTTCTACTGTATGCTATTATCACCGTAGATTTGGTCCTTTAGCACGTCGCTGCACTACGCCGTGCAATTATACTGCTGTCCCGGGAAACGAGACCGCCAGCAAGTGAAGGCGACTAATCTTGCTGGCAAGGCTCCTTCACCGAAACATAGTCGTCTTTTCTATGTGTTGGACACACGTAATAATTTACGATTTTTGGTTGATACCGGCGCCGCCATCAGTGTGTTACCTGTCGATAACAAGGCTGGTTTAAAACCATATCAACTTCGCTTAGACCCTTACCTTGAATATAGGTATGCGTAGGGATTTCACATGGGATTTCACTGTTGCCGAAGTTCAGATGACGATATTAGGTGACGATTTTGTGGCACACTTTGATCTTGCCGTTCGAATGAACAACCATTCTTTAACGGATAACCTGACTAATCTATGTGTTGTTGGAACCTACTCCAAAATACCACTACTGGCATCACCGTGGCAACTTGCCATAGTAAGGAGTATTTGGACATTTTGAATCAGTACCAGGACCTCCTGCGTCCTGCTGGGTCTGCTGATTCAACCAAACACCAGACTCAACATTTTATTAAGACCACTGGTCAACCTGCCTTTTCCCGTCCTCGTCGTTTAGCTCCTCTTAGGTTGAAATTCGCGAAGAAAGCTTTCGACGACTTGTTACGAGATGATGTTATTCGTCCTACGCTTCCCCCTGCACTTGGTACCTAAGCCGGGAAACGACGATTTTCGAATTTGCGTGGATTATAGGAAGTTGAATTCCGTCACTATCCGGGATCGCTATCCGATTCCCCACTCCACGATTTCGCTTCCGGCTTACAAGGTGCGAAGATTTTTACTAAGATAGATCTCGCAAAAGCATATTATCAGGTACCAGTAGCTGCTGTTGATATTCCAAAGACGGCTGTCACTACGCCCTTTGGTTTGTTTGAATTTTTGAAAATGCCTTTCGGCCTATGCAACGCGGCACAGACCTTTCAACGTCTTATGGACGAAGTCCTGCGTGGACTCCCCTTCGTTTTCGACTACATTGACGATATTTTGATAGCTAGTGAGGATGCTGCCTCTCATAAGCGTCATTTGCACGAGGTTTTTCAACGTTTGTCTCATTATGGGTTCCGTTTGAACATTGACAAATGTGTTTTCGGATCGGACCACATGGAGTTTTTAGGTCATCATATTGATGCTAACGGAATCTCTCCTGTGGCCGATAAAATTAAAGCTATCACAGATTTTCCCGTCCCTGTTTCTATTAAACAGTTGAGACGTTTTCTGGGGATGATTAACTTCTACCGGAGGTTTATTCCTAATTGTTCTGATGTTCTAACTCTACTTACTAACCTTCTACAAAAAAGAAACAAAGCGATCACTCTGGAGAATGACGCCTTGGATGCCTTTCGAGCAGCTAAAACCGCTCTAAGCAACTTTTCTAAGCTTAGTGTTGTGGATCCCGCGTGAAAAATAGGGATCCAATAAATGACAAACGCAAGTATTTAAGCTGAGAAAATAAATGTATTTACACAAAATGAAAAAGGTAATGCTGTTAGTAAAATCCAGGAACGCCGGTTAGTATAAATCAAAGATCGCTTTATACAGTCTCGAAGTAAACTTCCTTAGAGTCGGACGTCCTTGTAACTGACTTCTAACGTCAACTCAATCACAGTGTCTAGGTACTTTTCACTCTGTTTCTCCACCCTCAGACTACTCAGACTCACTCCATTCAGACTACCCAGAGACTACTCCGACTACTTCCGAGAATACTCAGACTTCAGAATATTTATTACTGTAATTACAGCAAATGTGGCACAAGGCCAAAAAGGGGTGATGGGGAAAAGGACGATCATCAATTGTCTTAATTTAAACTTAGCTAGCCACAACCACTGACCCTAACATACGAAACAATATTCCTTTCACCAAAACAACACATTTATCCATACCTTCCTTACTACATTCATCAAAATGCCTCTTTGACTGAATGAAAATCCTAAATATTCCCCTTATTTACAAATATTGTCTGTGGGGGTGCATAAAACAACAATTTTTAAAAGGATCCCCAATGAGTATATAGAATATGACAAATATATTTACAAGAAACTAAACAAAATTAGAGTTAGTACTAAAACCCCCCACAAACTTTAAATGTGGCAGAAATATCAGTTAACCGGACGAAATCGATGCGGGACTATGAAAATAAAGGACCCATTCATTCCTCCCAACCATTCGCACAGGCACACACTCATACACAACAACAAATACGAAAAATCACACACGCGAAACGAAACGAAAGGCGCCCCGCATCCACCAGAGAACTGACATCACTGACCACCTAAACGAGGGAGGGGATGGGGAATTAAACTAAAGGAAAAAAAGGGGGGACAGAAATAAAAGGGGCCAATGAGCAAACACACCCTAGCTAAATTTACTGAAAAGAGGAAAAACTAAAAAATCAAAAACCAAGACCTACACTAAACCTAATTTCGGGATGGGTTGCCTATGTTGAAAACAATATTCTAATGCCTAACCGGCATCCAAATGCCACTCAAGGTCAGCCCCTTTTACTCGGCACATACGCGCAATATTCACCCACCTTTTGCCAAATTCTGATGAGGTGAGCCGCCGCCTTTCCGTCCTAATCTTGACTTTAAGCTGATGCTTAAAGAACAAGATCAGTTGGGAAGAAGTGAACTTCTCGCCCTCAAAGAATCCCCCCCCCGACGTGTCGTCCAAATCACGACTCTCATGACCCCTAGCAAGCAACAGAACACATAGTGTTCAGCCTTTGTCATCTGCGGCACCACACTGCTACAAATAGAACTGGCTTCAAGGACAAAAAACTTTCCCCGCAGCATGCGAACCATGAGGCCTTCAGCAAACTTGCACAACGGCACTACCACTCTGCACTGAAAGAAGGCGTGACCAATGGTCTCGACTTCCCCCGTACAGCGACGACAGTTTGGATATTTCTCCAAGCCTGCTGAACAAAGTCTCTTGCCGACCCAGAGGGCTTCACGAATCACCAGCCAGGTGAGTGATACCTCATCGTTATTGAGACATTTCAACCCAGGCGCCCAAGGCCATATCGAGCGAGCCTCCTGCTTCGTAAGACCAAGCTCGCCAATTAGATCATCTTCTACGGCCCCCCTAACTAACACTTGATACAATGCCTTGCGAGACAATGCCTGGGCGTCGGAGAGGCCATCCGACGTCCGTAAGAGGAGTTTCAAAGCACGACGACATTCGCGGTAGAAGGAGCACTCGGCTCGGGGTGTACGGCCGGCCTCCTCCTCACACAAGTGCACACTTCTCAGGGATGGGAAATGTTTTCGGATGTCTTCTTTCCAAAAGGTGCCCACCTCATCCAAACCGCGACACATTCGGTCTGGAAGGTAATGCGAAGCATATATTGACGAATCTCAATGCTAGGCATACCCAGACCGCCCTCAGAAGGATGAAGGCAGTAGATCTCGCGAGATACCCTATGGGCCTTGTCTCTCCACAAGAAAGAGAACAAGGTCTTTACTAATAAAATTAGTCTGGCATACGGGAGTGGAAGTACAGAGAGTCGGTACAGGAGAATCGGATATATATGTGAAACACATACTTCCGCCCTTCCCTTCAGGGAAAGTCTACTCCGAGACCACAGATTAACCGCGATCTCGGCTTTCCCTTGCACCTCCGACAAGTTCATTTCCAACTAGAGATCAGGACCGAACCAGACGCCGAGTATCTTGATCGGCCCATCCGTCCAGAGGAAAGGTCCGGGAAGAGAAACTTCCTTCCACGCACCCAACCGCAAGCCCACAGACTTATCGCGGTTGATCTTGGCCCCTGTCACCATCTCATAACCACTGATCTCTTTGCTGACTTCGTCAATCTCGGCTCTGCTCGACACAAGAACCGAAACGTCGTCAGCATAGGCAGAATACCTGGTGGTAGCCCCAGGCAGGGTAATTCTGCGCAGGACCGGATTCGCCTTTAACTTGCGAAGGAATGGTTCCAACGCAAGAACGTAAAGCAAGGGCGAGAGCAGGCAACCTTGACAAATGGAGCGAGACAATACGAAAGGCTTCGATCTTACCCCATTCACTTCCACCAGCGCACCGGGGGTCGCATACAAAAATCGGATCCATGAGCGAAAGTCGGCTCCGAAACCGGCCGCCGAAAGGACAGCCTCCAGAAACCGATGGTCAACCCTATCGAAGGCCTTGGAGTGATCTAAATTAATCAGCGCGGCTTCACTGTCGACTTGTTCTAAGATCAAGCGTACCATATGAAGGTTATCCTGAATAGTCCTGCCCTTCACAGCACAAGTCTGTTCGGAGCCAATCAGACGAGACAGGACAAGCTGCAAACGGTTGGCTAAGATCTTCGCCAAAATCTTTAAGTCAGTATTTAACATCGTTAAAGGGCGAAAGTTCCCTAACCCATCCCCACCGTTCTTGTCCTTACGCAGCAACTTGATCACACCCCTGGTGAAGCGTTGAGGTAAAGACCCCTGCTTCATCCAGTGGTTGAACATCAGTCCCAGCAAAGGAACAAAAACGGGCGACAACCTCAAGTAAACTTCGTAGGGAAGACCATCTAGTCCCGGAGATTTATCCAGGCTAACCTGCTTCAACGCTTCCCAGATTTCCGACTCTGTAATGGGACCCTCGCACCTAGCCGCTTCAGCTGCCTCAAGGCAGGGAAAGTCAGCCAAATAGGCATCGAACTGAGCAGAGCTCAGACCGGTCTCCCTGGTGAAAAGATCCTGAAAGTAATCCCGAAAGACCTCTCATATGCCCGCGTTTGTAGTCACGGTCCGCTTATCCGGCAATGTGACGCACGCTATATGTCGCCTTGGCGCGTTCCGAATCTCCTCTGCACGCAGTTCAGCGGCCATGTTCGTCGCCTCAGAAGACATTCTTTTTAGCCTAGCCCTAACTACCAGAGCTTGATCCTTCTTGATAAGCAAGGAGGACAACTCTGCCTTAGCTAAGGCTATTTCCCTACTATCACGGGATTTCACGGCCCGTTCAACCTTTTCTTCTAAAGCCGTTTGCGCCGCTAATCTATCTAGATTGAATCGACGACTAAAATCGGCAGCAAACGTTCTAATTTTGGATTTTAATTTGTCCCACCAGGCGTTTCCCACAACCGCCCCCGTCAATTCCCTCTGAATCATTAGTAGCAGCTGGTCCCGGAAATCGTGCTCACCAAATAATGAACAGTTAAATTTCCAGTAACCAGCCATTCTAACCTCAGGCTTATCTAAGTTTACACGGACCCGGACAAGCCTATGATCCGTATAAACTATATAGTGGAAACTTGGACACCCTAAGAGTCCTACATCGACTCTTAACTAAGACTCGGTCCAGGTAGCTCGCAAGCGTGCCAGGAGCCGAGTTGCCACTATTTGTCCAAGTCCATGCTACCTCCTGAGGGTGCTCATTCCGGAACTTATCGACAAGATCAAACCCGCCGATAAAGTCCCGAAATGCCTTCACATCAGGATTGTTAGTACCCGGTTTTTTCCCTATACGATCTATATCGGGGTCAAGGACGGCATTCCAATCCCCCGCTAAAACTACCCGACGAGAAGTCGTCAAAAACGGCTCGATATGCCGAAACAAAGCAGGCCGCTCAGCATGCTTATTGGGCGCATAAACCCCAATGAGACGTAAAGCTTTATCCTTTATGGTAACATCCAGCACACAAAGCCTGTCCGCCGGATCCGCGAAGACGAAGTACGCGAAGGGTACATGCAGCCTTCAAAGACCTGCTCGCTAGCCAAGAGACACCCCTCGAACGACCATCAAAACATGCTGAAAAAAGGGCGAATCCCCTAGACAGTATATCCTCACGGTCACGAGAAGAAAAACGGGTCTCTTGCAAACAACAAACATTCACCCCGAGGCGCTGAAGGTCACGAGAGAGCCTCGCCCTGCGAGACTCGGACCTCAGGCCCCGCACATTTAGAGTAGCTAACCAGAGAGGCATCGAGAAGTCCGATTAGGGTTGCTTACCTGAATTAAACATGGCCGGGGTAAGGATACCGACAGCCTCTCCCATGGACCCATGGCCCATCTTAGTCTTGACGGTGCCATCCTGGGAGATACGTTAGTTTCAATGCTCTATATAGGGAGGGGTGAACTAAAACGGGGACCTGAAAAAAATTGTTTGAGATTTTCCAGCTGCTCGTTTTGAATGATGGCTACAGGTAGTGCCATTTTAAACGCCATGATGGCCTCATCTACCATCGCCCAAATTTGCTTTGCGCCTAGCCCAGTTCTAATGACGGTTAAAACCCGTTGGGTTTGCGGGAAATTCTGCGGGTTTTCCACATCCAAGTTAGCATATTGGCTGACGGACAATAAATACTTTAAGTCTTTAATCCTGTTGCCGTAATCTCGTGCTCTCTCGGCCTGAGCCGGCGAAATTCGACAAACATCTTTCCCTGTATTAAATGAATGTTTTGAGCCCTTTTTCTCCAATCTGCTGGATCCACGGTTTGGCTTCTTTGCCTTTTAGTGGCGGGTGGAGGCATTTCGGATTTTTTTGAGGTGGAAGGACTGGGAGTCTGGCGAGTGGTATGGGAAGATTTTTGTTTAACAGGGGTAGGACTGGGAGTATGAAGAGGTGTGTAAAAGGATCGGTGTTTATAAGGGCTGGGATCTCGAGATTTGGGTGGGGAAGGTGAAGATTTCTTTTTAGGAAAAAGTGTCTCCCGGGCAGAAGAAGTGGATAGACTTGGATTAGAAGGTTTATTCTTGTCCAATTTCTTCTGCAGTTCCTTCAACTTTTCTGATTTTTTGTACCCGGGATCGAACTTCCTTTGTTGGTCCTGGAACTTTTGGAGAAGGGCCGGGTCATCGCCCTTAACGTTGCTTGAGGGAGTGGGGCTGTTCGTGTCTTTGGCCCTCGGGGCTTCAGGGGACTGAGGGCCCGCTGTCCGGTGCTTCCTTCTGGCCCTACCAGCTAACAGCCATTCCCCCTCCCCCTTCTCCACTACTGCACTAGCAGCGGGCGAAGGCTCTTTGGGGAATGTGGTATTTGGTGTTGCACCAACCGGAGGATTAACCGACCGGGTCCCGGAAGCTGGTACGCCCATTACAGGCGAGGCGGATGGTACAGAGGGGGATCTTGGTCTACAGAAGCTTGACTTCCAGAGGCCTTCTCTGGGCAGGAGGAGGAGAGATGACCAGTCACTCTACACCTCCAGCATACCGGTCTTCGGCCCGTTACTATGACCGGTAATCTCAAGCTTCCTACATCCAGACAGTTGGGGATGGAGCGGAAGGCTTTTTCGTCTAACATTATATCAAAGCTCCACCGCCCGCTCAGGCTATCACAGGAGGCACCCAAAATTTCGCCGTACTGGGAAAAGAAGTGTTCCCCAATAACTGAGGAGGAACCTCGTATACTGTTACATTTCGGTTCTAAGGATTAGATCCTTAGTTATTAACTCGCGGCTAGCCGCGGCTACGCAATCTTCTGGCGTGGGTAACAGTACGTCTCACATCTGGCGTGGGTAACAGTACGTCTCACATGAAGAATTTCGCACCCTTAACTATTCTAAGGGGCTTAAACCCCAAGGACTCTAGTGTTTTTAACACTGTGTTTTTCGTCGAGCGACAAATTTTGTGCGTACGCTTGTCGACGACGAAAACTGACACAATTCTTTTATCAATTCTCTTTAGTTCTATGTGATCCTCTAAGAGTCCACCTTCTACGACAAGGTGATCGTAACTCTTAGCACGCTCCAAGAACTCCGCCAAATTGATGATACATTTCGGAGGGGACGACCAACAAGAGGGCGATTCCACGGCCTTGGATTTGTCTTCTGTGCCATTCTTGGCATCCGTATCTTTATGGGTTTTAAGGCTATTATTGGCCTCCTTATTTATTTCGTTGGACATATGGCCATTATCGGCCTCCGTACTTTGAGTGGTCACATTCAAATTTTCCTTTCCAGCAATGTCCTCCTCGCTAGAGGAAATGGGTTCAAGGGCAGGATATTCGTTTAAACTATCCTTATCAGGAGGGTCTTTTTGGGGGGATTAAACAGATGTTTTCGAATTGACTTTCTGTAATCAGCCAAATTCGTTTTTTTTCTTATAATTAAAAATGAAGGCGGTTTTTTTCCTTATCCATTTTTTTTCAAATAAATTGGACAACGATTACAAACAAAAAACACGTAAAAATTTAAAAAAGGAAACAATTAAGTAAATAAATTAATTAAAGCGAAACACGAAAAAATTAAAGAAAGTGACAATTAAAAAGGAAAACTGGAAGAAAAAAGAGCAAAAATTAAAGGGCGTTGAAATGAGAATTAAAAGAAAAAACTGCGGAAATTACAGGGGTAAAAACGAAAATCGAAAAAGGTAAACTGGAATAAAAAGAAAAACGAGCAAAAATTAAAGGTAGTAAAAATCAAATATAAAAACTAGAATAAAAAGAAAAAGAGCAAAAAAATTAAAGGGGGGTAAAAAATAAAATGGAGAGAATAAAGAAAAATTCAAAAAACTTTTTCAATGAGGCCGCAAATATAAAATTAAAATAAAGAAACTTAACCAAAATGAAGTTAAAAAAGGCAACAGGTAAATTCACACAAAAAGGGTCGAGAGAGAGAGCTGTCAGTAACAGTCCAAAATACTCAGACTTCACCGACCACATGACTGACTGTGGTTATTTTATGGCACCACACGAGTCCATTATATCCGAAAAGGGTGGACCCCATAATACTTAGAGGACGATCCTCAGTTAGATATTTACCTGACCACCGACGCCAG
The DNA here is from genome assembly GCA_963932145.1 of Acanthosepion lycidas. Lineage (NCBI taxonomy): Eukaryota > Metazoa > Mollusca > Cephalopoda > Sepiida > Sepiidae > Acanthosepion > Acanthosepion lycidas. The sequence continues at coordinate 4,812,323 of OZ010614.1, read as the reverse complement.
CGAATCTGCAATAGGCGCAGTCATTGAACAAGTTCGTGCCTCTCAACGTAGACCCATAGCATTCTTTTCTGCTAAACTTTCTCCTGCGCAGTCACTCTATAGTACCTTCTCGCGTGAACTGCTAGCTATCTTTCGTGCAGTTAAACACTTTAGACATCTCCTTGAAGGTCGGTCATTTGTCATCTATACAGACCACAAACCTTTAACCACCATTATGTCTACTAGTTCAGACAAATACACTTCGAGAGAGATCAGTTACCTGGACTACATTTCTCAATTTACCACTGATATTAGGTACATTAAGGGTTCGAATAACACTGTCGCCGATGCCCTATCTCGTACTGACTTGTTTGTTATGAATACTGATGCGCTCAGTCAAGACTTGATCGCCGACGAACAGGAGGCGGACATAACTCTGAAGCATGTGTTATCCGACACTTCTTTGGAACTTCAGAAATGCCCAGCTCCTTTTAGCAACAAGGTCCTATACTGCGACGTAAAGTCGAACATCCCGAGACCTTATATCCCGCCGTCTCTTCGCAGACAGGTCTTTGATCACTTGCACGGTCTCTCACATCCTAGCAAGAGAGCTACTCTTAAATTGATTTCGGACCTTTTTGTTTGGCCGAATATGAATGTCCAGATTCGCGAGTGGGTCACTACGTGTCTACAATGCCAGAAATGCAAGGTACATAGACACACGAAATCTCCTGTGGGCACCTTCAGCGAGCCTGATGCTCGTTTTTCTAATATTCATCTCGATTTAATTGGGCCTCTACCAACTTGCCAAGGTTATCCTTACCTTTTGACGATAGTCGATCGTTTTTCTCGATGGCCTACTGCCATCCCTATTAAAGATACCACTGCTGTGACCGTCGCAAAAACTATTCTACGCGATTGGATTTCGATTTTTGGGACTCCCAAAGTAGTTACTACTGACAGAGGAGCGCAGTTCCAGTCGTTTCTGTTTAAGGAATTCACTGAACTCCTAGGTGCTAAGCATATACGTACCACAGCGTATCACCCCTGTGCTAACGGTCTGGTGGAACGGTTCCATCGCACCCTTAAGGCTTCCCTGTCTACGAAACATGACAATGATAACTGGGTTGACGACCTACCCCTCATCCTTCTTTCCCTGCGAAACATTCTTAAGGACGATTTAAAATGCTCACCAGCAGAACTCGTTTTTGGTACGTCACTGTCATTACCTGGACAATATTTCTCACCGGCTGTGGATACGTCTCCGGCTTCTTCTTCTTTTGTCCAAGACTTGCGCCTTAAAATGGCCAATTTGAGTTATACACCGCCACGGCACTGCCCGGTTGGTGTCTATTTGCCTTATAAGCTTCAGGACTGTGATTTCGTCTTTGTCCGTTTGACATCCATTCGCTTAATGTCAACTATAGTTCAATTAAGGATGTTGAAATTCTATGGCACCAGAGAGACAACCAAAATGATTATGACTGATATTCTATTTTGTGACTTCATGTTGGCATTTAACACCAGACACACAAGTCTATAGTATTCTTTTCTTTCTTTCTCCTTCATTTTGATATGTTGTATTCCATCTCCTTCGCTGACTCCTAGTTATTTATAGGCTTCTTCTTGTTCCAGTTTCCTAATCTTTGTGACAAAATCTATATCTATTGAGTGTGTTTCTGTAATTCTCCCTTTGTTAATTTTGCACATTTATCTAATTCAAAATCCATAGCAATGTCATCACTGAAACATTTTACAGGAGTAAAGGATACCCTTCAATTCATTCTCGTCTTTGGCAAAGAGTTTAATATCATCCATGTGGAATAGGTGATTAAACACCTTCTTTTTTTTACTGTTTAGTTCATGCGAAAGGGGGATTAAGGACAGACAGAACAGAAGGGGTGACATGGAGTTTCCTTGAAAGATTCATCGTCGGATATTCAAACAATTGGAAGTAGTAGTACCTTTGGTGTGATTTAGGTATAGTGTGGTTTTCCACAGTTTCATGATATATTTAAGGAAATTTACTATCACCGAGGAGACTTTGTACATTTCCAAATCCATAAGGGTCCAAGAGTGTAGCACACTATCAAAGGCTTTACGTCAATCTATCCAGGATGTGCTGGGATTCCTACCTTTTTTTTCCTGCAATTTTTCAGGATCATTTTATTTATTAGTAACTGATCTTTGCAACCATATAAACCTCTTCGATATCTTTCTGTCTCGGGGGAAAAATGTTGTTTTCATTGAGAAAAGAGTAAGTACAGCTCGTCAGCAGAACAGACGTGATCAATTTATATGTGGTACGCAGACATGTTATTGGCCTATAATTTTGGGGGGTCATCTGTTTCATCCGTTCTTTTTTTTTTCTTTGGTAGAAGATATGTAATACCTTCCGTGATTCATTCTGAAATTTCATTGGGGTTTTATTGGTAAAGTTTCCGCAATAGTTTTATGAACTGATGAGTTGGATACATTATTATTATTATTATTATTATTATTATTATTATTATTATTATTCATTTGATTTCTGATGTATACTCATTCCTTTCCGGGTCCCAACCCGAAACCTATGGTCAGAAATGGCGTCATGACATTTTCCACTGAGCAATTTTGAAAAAAAATTTTTAAATCGCACATATTTTACATAAAGTCCTTCGTAAGGTGTGGGTTGTACTTGTGAGTACAATTTTTTGTATTTCCTTATTATTATTATTATTATTATTATTATTATTATTATTATTATTATTATTAAGCACTCCAAATCTCGAATATAGATAATTTTTTTATTAAATTTTTTTAGAAAAGCTGATAGGGATAGGGATCCAGTTTGCTATGCCAATTCATTGTAAATTGATTCCCCTACGGAAGCCAAAACAAAAAAATGTTCATGCGTGGTTTCTTAAAATTTAAAAGAATGCTTTTTTATTTTTTTTCAAGTTTGCAATTTGAAGTACTTAATTGATTAGTAATATATGACAAAAAAATTTCAGATTACGAATTTCAAATTTTTATTCATTTTTTAAATTTTAATAAATAAATATGAGTATATTTTGTTTTGTCGTCCGTAGGGAAATCAGTTTACAATGAATTTACATAGATAGCAAACTAGACTCCTTCCCTATTAACTTTTATAAAATCTAATGATTTTTTTCTATATTTGTGATCTGAAGTGTTCAACCTATAATAATAACAAAAAAATTATCATTCCTTGTCGCAGTGCCTATTGCACAACTCCACCGTAAATTCTTTTTGCTTATTAATCAAAATTTTGCTGTAAAATCTATCTTCAGGTATGTTTTTCGGAGTTACTTTCATTGAGACTTAAATACACGCACTTAAAGTGTGAAAAGTAGGTATACTTACAGACACCTGGACACCGTTATTGAAAAGGTGCCACAAGCAAGATACCTAAGAATTTGTTTTCTGTAAGAACCAAAGGTGAAAACGCTTGTAGGCAAAAAAAATCTGTGTTCACCTGGATAATGTGATTTTAAATATCTTCAGCTTTCGAGAATGGTTAAAGTCGTCAGGTGAATGGTGAATGAATTGGGAAAGGTGGCGGTGGGGGAGAGAGATTGCGGGAGGTCTGAATTTGCGGAGAGTTGGGTGGGGGGCACTTCACGGGTTCTTAGATATCAACGGCCAGCTGGCAACTGCCAAGAGGTCTGGTTAAGGTTTTGAATTAAAGGCTGACTGATGCACGGGATCCAAAGCTATTAAGATCACTTTTTATTCGGAAAATGTAGAAGCGAAGGTGGGAGGTTAGAAAGTCGTGAAAGACTGACGCGATAGCTATTAACCTATAAGTAGGATATCGAATTACTTATGTATCTACTTAACCTATATGCTCATATATAAACGTAAAACATGTATTACCTTTCCTGCATATACAAGGGACGTTCGAAAAGTAATGTCATCTATTTATTTGCAGGAAAACTAAGACAGATGAAAAGATGTGTTATTATTTACATTCGGACTAATGCCAATTTTACGGTTATTGTCCCTTCCGACAGTCTTCAGGTGTCTGTCGATTCGTAGATTAAAGAATTTGTTTTTTTAAATTCCCTGAAGAAGATCAAAAAGCATAAAGACTGAAACTTGGTGATTGTAATACCAAAGATTAATGCGAATGCAAACAATATTAATAGAATTACAAAGAGCATAAAAGCACAATCGGATAGAGCAAGTTCTCCTGTACAATACCCTATTTTTCGCATTTTCACAGTAGTAGTAGCGTTCTTAGGAAAATGTCCGCGTAGTCCACCTTTCATCGTACTTAATGCATCAATGTCGCCACCACCTAAATACATTACCCACAGACAAACTATGTTCAAAACCATCGTTTAGTTTCCATAAACATTCAACAACTGTTGATGAATGTCAATGGGTACATTTGTTCTACATGGAAGAATTCAGTGAGACATGTTTTATTCATACCCACTTCATACCCAGACACCGTTTTGCAAAACTGCTAATCGGCTGCTATTTAAAAAATGATGGGTTATTGGTGGAATGGTTCAACTTCTGCAGCCATATCATCACCATTTACTTCTGACGTCGTGAAACAATACAGTACAATAGGATGTATTCAGATCGACCCACATATGTATGTTTGATTTCAGGCATATTTGAGGAGGTGCTGACAAATTCTCAACTAAAGCTATTTTTCAAAAGTTGATCATGATTTTGTCACAACAGTTGGATGAATGATCTTTTCTTTCATAGAAAAGTGCCAATTTGCAGGGTCCTTGAGCTTAATTTCTGTATTTATCTGGCGCTAATGACTAAACCATATCAACAAAAAGTGTGAAATATTCAAACGTTGGTCTCTGTGCTGTCATGAATTTCTTGTTCCCATCGAAGAAAACTCTGCAGGAAATCCATGAGTGGATAATTCAGACATTGGGTGACACTTGCCCATCTTACTCAACTATGTATCAAGTGATGTATCAAATTCCAGCGTGAAGATTTCCAAGAGGCAGCTTGATTTGGGCGATCTTCAACGGTATCAACTTTTGAAATTGTTGTTCATGCCTATAATCCAATTTAGCCAATTGACAAATCTCGACCAGAAAAATTATCGATGTCCATGGAACACATCGCCAAAATACGAGAGTAAGCAAAAATATTATCCGTTCTTTTCGCCATACTTTTAGGTTTGTCACACTGCATACTGCGCATGCGTGCTTATAGTTGGTACGACTGTGGTCACATGATCGTAGTTCGAATTTGATCGCGCCAGTTTTCTTGCTGTTGTTACAAACTTGATTAGAGAACAAGAGGACGGAAGAGAGCTCCACAAGCGAGAGAAGAAACTGTTAGCATGGAACTTACGGTTACATTTAGCCATTTCACCTTTAAAATGATGAGACCGAGCTGCCAATCTAGTACTGCGCTTAAATTCGTAAAGTCGAGCTACCAAAGAGGAAAGATAATTAGAACAATTACCATAAAAATATTGATAGAAAAGCCACAGGGAAGCCACGTTGCGGCAATGGGAACGTGACTAAAGCAGAGATGCCAGATCAGGACTAATAACATTACATATTCCAAGTTGGATTATGTTAAGAACCTCTAAAATTGATGCAAAACTCCTTAGTGCCATTTTGCACAATGTTAGTTATCTTTTAACTTAATCAGTTTTTATACTGAGTCTGTAATTAGCCATCGATTAGTTATTAGTCATTTTAAAACTATAGGGAAAATTCTTAAAAATTCCCTTAATACCTCGTCGTTGCTAAACCAGAAAGGACAGCCGTGCCTAAAATCAGGAAGAGACTGTTGAAATGTCAGAGACGAAAGACTGCGATACTCACAAGGTATACTGAATTCCAAAAGAGAGAGTTCAAACTTCAGGAAGGAAAGAGTGGCCGAGACACCAAAGAGGAAAGCTCATTAGAAAAAACTCCCATGGAAATATTTACAGAAATGACAGAGGAAAGACACGTCATGGTGGTGAAAAGGTAACTGAAGTCGAGATGCCAGGTCAAGACCGATAACATTACAGACACTTCTTTGGATTTTATCGAGAATCTCCAGATATTTAGCAGGAGAACCTGATCAAATATCGCAGTAATATTCAATGCACGAACAAATGTTTTTTTTTTATAAACGTGTAAAATGGATTCTGGCAAAGAAATTGACTGCTACGACACAGTGAACCATCTTTCCTTGCAGCAGACCTAGCAATTGACTCAATATAATCAATCCACTTCATGCCAGCAGAAAATCTAGCAAGCATAATTGTCTTGTGTTTAGTGGAGTTACAAATTATTAAAACCTGTGTTGGGTTACAAATGGCGATTCTCTCCTTTTTGTTTAGATGGTCATGAGGATCACGTGACGGCCAGTTAATATCAAAAGATGGGCTGATGAGGGTAGTTGTGATGTAGACCCCAGAGAAGTAGGATTTCCTTAGTCTAAGCGGTAGGTGTTTCAGAAAAAAAAACACATGACCTAACCTGGTTCGTTTAGGGAGGGGGTACCTGTTGAGTTACAAATGGCGATACTCTCCCTTTTGTTTAGATGGTCACAAAGATCACGTGACGGTCGGTGAATGACATCAAGAGATGGGCTGATGAAAGCAGTTGTGATGTAGACCCCAGAGAAGTAGGATTTCCTTAGTCTAAGCGGTAGGTCTTTCAGGAAAACAAAAACAAACAAAAAAAAAACATGGCCTAACCTGGTTCGTAGAAAAACAACCGTAACTCCAGTTTTCCCTTTGGGGAAATATTACAAGTAAGGTTCCTCTTATTACAAACCGTTTGTTGTTGCATATGCTGTAATTTCTCTGTGTGGGGCACATGTATATGTGAATATATCTAATTTTGTGTACGACATAGCATTATAAACGTCTCCGAGAACCAAAAATGTTTTTTTACCATTCAGAAATTTCGTCCTATCCGCGAACAACGGTGTTATTATAGCACGGATATAACAATGTCCATAACGAAAGAGATGTATTTGTGGAAATAAATATTTCTTTCCTTTGCTCTCGTTATACCGGGATACAAACAATGGCATCTGTCGCAAAACCACCTGAAAAAAAGTACATCTGCCTGAAATTAAATATCAGACGGTTGCAATAATCGGCCTTCTCAATATTTCTGTACACCTGTAAATCTTGGACATTAACAGTAGAATCCAAGCATTAGAAATGAGATGTTACTATGCCATCTTTGGCATCTCCTGGATAGACAATATCACAAAGCAGTGCGAGATGCTCTCAGACAAGAAACAGTGTCGTTGGAAGGGTATTTATCCATAGTCAAGAAGAGAAAGTTGGAATTGCGCCAACTATCATTCCACTGCCAACTTGCACGGTTCCACCATAGATTAAAGAAGAAGCGGCTAGAGTGGGGAAATGGGCTGACAGCGTCGCTGATTGGACTGAAAGATCATTCACAGAGACTCGGACATTGTCATCCAAACGAGATATATGGGGGAAGCTGGTCGGATGAACACACCCAGCCATGGGACGGGTGATGATGGCAGTAAGGAAACTTAGACAAACAGAGTTAGCAATTAGTTCTTTGGAATTATGTCCTGGAATAGAAAGGTTCTTTTTTTTTTCTGGGCAATCAATGATTTTGGCGCGTGACTAAAGAATGTTGTATATTTTCTACTGTCACCAAAGGAAAATAATCGCAACTATCTTATCCACCAGACCAGTCACATTTTTATACTTGATCTAATTTGTTTATCACAATCTCTTCCGCACCATTAAACAAGTCTCTCTTCACTTGGACGAATTGAATAAATAGGTAAAGAAAAAACAGGAATTTACTTACATTCCATCTCCCATCACCCCGTCATAACCCTTTGACCTCATAACTCCTTGACCTCATAACCCCTTGACCTCATAACCACTTGATAACGCAAAAGTTGGTTGATTTCATTTAGCGACATATCAACATCTATAGGTTATTTAATGCCGAATTCTATAGATTTTGAACACAATTTTATGGCTTCAACTAAATATTTTTTTTTAAAGCAATTCACCCCAAGCAAGGCGGGAGTGCCACTAGCATGTAAGGGGTTACAGAGGATTGAGAACAAGAGAAAAGAGGCGTGCCCGAGGAAAGGACACAGAAAAGGACGGGAAAAAAGCTCAGGGTGTCAGATGTCGATTGACATTACACTTGAACATTTGAAGATTTTAGTCATCGGGGAAGCAAGCAACAGACGGGAAGTGCGAGAGAAGAAGCTGAGTAGAGGAGACGGTTACATTTAACTGTTTTAACAGTAAAAGGGTGGGACCTAGATGCCAGCCCGGCAGTTCGCTTAAATTCATGCAGTCTAGGATTTATACTTTGAACTCAATAGCATGCCTTTAATTACTGATAAAATGTATTGGTCATTTTGCTATAAAATTTGTTGTTGAGAATTTCTACTATAAAATGTACTCCTGGTCATTTTGTTTTAAAAATGTTTTGCTGGTATTTCTACTATTTTTTTTTCTTATTTGTTTGTCTGTTTGTTTGAAATTTCACTATTTTTTGGGACTCTAACATGTGCTATCACCTCGGGTCAGCGTGGACCTCAGAACAACAGAAATTAAGAGTTGATTCCATGCTTCTCAAAACCTCCAATATTTCGATCGGGGGTCATGCTGCCGGATGTAGTTTATCGTCATACCCAGAGCTAAAAAAAAAAAAAAAAGTAAAAGAGCTGATAGCTTTTATTTGTTTGCTTTTTAAATTGATTTATTAACGACTGTCGACTTTATAATTTTTCATCGAAAGAAAGAAAAGAAATATCGAAACACGTATTTACTGATAGCATAGCAATTATCGACGCGGACACTGGAATTTTAGATCCGAGTACAAATACCGGACTCTTCTGATGTGTTCACATTCAGAAGAATGTCATTGGGAAAGATATAAATATATCTCTTCTCTACACCCGATTATAATTTAAGTACTGCAATAGATTTGACTGTCTGGTTTGGTTTGGTTTGTTTGGTTTATTTTGTTTAACGGCATATCAACCTCAATGGCTTATTTAATGCCGACAACATTTTTAGGATAGATTCGTATGAATAGAATATGTATTCTTTGGTTTAGATTGGTTTGGTTTATTTTGTTTTACGGTATATTGACATGAAAGGCTTATTTAATGCTGACAAAAATTTTATTGCTGGTAATATTTTGTTTTGCCAAAAATCTGTTTCTGGTAATATCTTTCCTTCAAAATTGTATTGCTGATAATAATTTGTTTCAAAAAAGTATTGCTGGTAATAGTTAACTATTTGCCCAGAACTGGGACCCTAACAGGTGCTACCACCCCGGGTCAGGGTGGACCTGGGAACACCAGCAATTAAGAGGTGGCTCCACGCTCCTCAAAACCTCCTGATCAGAAGCCTTCCTGCTGGACATAGTTTAACATCTTACCTAGGACGCGGATGTAGTTTAACGTCTTACCCAGGACGCTTGACTGTCTGGCCTTGATTGGGAGTCGGTCTAGAAGAAGTAAGAATCTAAATTTAAAAACCGTGAAGAAGTCTCATAAAAGACTCCAATGTCTTCTCAAAGTCATGCCAATTCGCAGATAATGAACAAAAGGAATAATTCCTGAAGAGACATGGTAATATTACAAATATTGAATACGAAAGACAATGAATTCTTTGTTAAACTTTTTATAGTTTTCGTAAAATGGGGCGAATAGTTGGATCAATGAATTGACATTGTTAAATTTCATCGGTTCTAGCGCTTTCGACTATTCTTTAGTCTTCTTCAAGAGGAAAGTACAAGTGTTATTTGTTAGTAATGGATAATAAATTCAAACTAACATCATATTGGCATTTCTGTTAGACAACCTTGTGGTTTAGAGATTTTATATCAGAATATGTCATTGGAGAAATCGAGGAAAACTACTACTTACAGTATCAATATCTTTAGCCTGGTAACAAATATGTTGAAAAATTCTTCTGTTCGATTTAAGAATTTTACATCAGAAGATGTCATTGGTAAAATGGAGGAAAATCATTGGTTATGGTGTTGTTATTTAAGCCCTCAAACATGAATTTTGAAATATTTGTTGTTATTATCGCATTGTTTCAAGCCGTTGTGCTCTCCGGCCTTCCTCCATTGCTTGGCAATCCGAGTAGTCTTTAGGGAATTTAGGGTCTGAACCTTTTATTTAATTTATAGTACGACAGCCTAGTTTAATTATTTATTTATTTTTAAGTTTTATCAACCCATTTTTTGTTTAATTGAAACCGAAACAAAAATCTTTGGAGTGTAAGAAAAATTCTTTTAATTGCGAGTGAATATTGCATTAACCATTTCTTGGGAATAACAACAATTTTACCAGATATAATTCCTACTATTTAACCCTTAGCTAGGGGAGAAGATAATTTATGCCATACCCAATGTTTTCTGAATGTAACACAACGAACCCGACTTTTAGAATTTGAACTCGTCTCTCCGATTTCTCACTCCGAGACGCTCTCCATTACACCATAATAAACATTCCATTGAAAGCGTTGGTTCGTGATTTTGGTTACATAGTAATTGTGAGTTCAATCCCTGGACCGGGTAGCGCAGACTTAAACTCAGTGGAAATAGAGCAATAACTGAGTATTACTAAATATGCGTTTGAAAAAAGGCCGGAGAACACAACGACCGAAACATTGTGATAATAACAATGATAAAGATAACTGTTCGAATGTAATCAGATCCTCAGGTCAGAAACTCAGAGACAGATTAATTATATATTATAAAAATTTAATAACATCGACTGTTATCAGGGCCGACTCAAGGTACGGGCAACTCAGGTAGTCGAGCGGGGCGCCATCAAGACCGAGGGCGCCATCATGACGCCATGTCATGTGTTTGGGATCATACTTGCGATCATTCATGGCTCAAAACAGGTTAAATTCTTTGTTTTATTTTTTTTTTTTTTCAATGGAAAATTCTCTTGCAAAGAAGATAGGTGTAGAAAGCGCCATGAAAAGATTTGCAGGTTAAAAGACTAGAAAAAAAACATGTTTAGTTGTAGGGTAATGAGTGTTTTCTTCAGCCGAAGTTCAGCTTGTTCTGGGTGCCAGCAACCCTATGGGCGTCATTGACTGTCATCGTTACTATCTGACGATAAGAACGATTTCTGCATAGCCTTAGACCAACCGTTCACTCACTTATGCGAAAACAAATGAAACTACATAAGAAACTAAAAAATATATATCAATAAAGACAATACGAAAATTTTTCTTTGCCAACACATTTCATCCTCTGTTGGATTTTATCAGATAGATATATAATGAGCAGAATGAGATAGATAGATAGATAGATAGATAGATAGATAGATAGATAGATAGATAATGAACAAGTTGGGAAAGAAAGAAAGAAAAGAAAGAAAGAAATGAATAGACTGAAATAGATAGATAGATAGATAATGAACAAGCTGAGAAAGAAAGAAAGAAAGAAATGAATAGACTGAGATAGATAGATAGATAGATAGATAGATAGATAGATAGATATGAGTACTTGTTGTTCTGAGCCGATTGATCCATGTAGACAGGTATAGACTGAAAGAGATTTATAGAAACAAACCTACGTAGATACTGATAAGAAACTCCTACTATGCTCATTAACAATAGCATACCTTGTCAACACCGTCATTCACGCATCCTGCTTAACCAAAAATAGATTATATTGTCATAGCCGCGAAACAATAGTAATGACCCCCACTGTCACTGAACTGTGCGTGTGTTCTCTCAAACAATATCCCAGTTTTGTAAATCGCTGTACATTTCTAGAACGAGCAACCATCAACCATATATGTAAGTAAAAATTCATTTAAAAAGTATTTATAATTTGTTTTGAGCAAAAAGAAAAAAATATTTTAAATATTGCATGTAAAGGTATTCAACATTCTTTTGTTCAGTTGTGACATCATAGTATTTTGATTGAAACATTTGTTAAAAGAAAAAAGAAACATCGCCTTGGAAGCCAGGAGCTCATTACAAAATTTTACCGTTTTCATTATTATTATTATTATTTGTGTGTTATGTTTCCTGTTTTGTACCCTGTAGAGACGGGTCCAAACTATGGTCCTTAAACCTTATAGGAGAATTATCATTTAATTGATAGCAACTTTCTTAGCATATGAAATGTTGCTATTATGGCGATCTTCTGCGCAACTTGTATATTGATGTTATCTGAGACACTGTTAGTAAAATTGTCTATTCCTATTCACGAGGGCCTAGAGCTCCGATTATTATTGATACAATATTTGTCTTCATTCCCCACATCCTGTTAATCTCAATCGACCAGGTCCTTGTATTTGGACAATTTCTCGATAAAGGAGGTGTTTCTCTCTGATGGTACTGCTATGTCAATAAACATACACTTCCTGAATTTCTTTATTATTATTATTATTATTATTATTATTATTATTATTATTAGTGTTGTTGTTATTATTATTGTTTGTGTGTTATGTTTCCTGCTTTGTATCCTGTAGAGCCGGGTCTAAACTATGGTCCTTAAACCTCATAGGAGAATTATCATTTAATTGATAGCACTTTTCTTAGTATATGGAATATTCCTAGTAGGGCGATTTTCTGGGCAACTTGTATGTTGATGTTACCTGGGACACTGTTAGTAAAATTGTCCATTCCTTTTCTCATGACCCCAGAGCTTTGATTACTATTTGTACAGCTTTGGTTTTCATTCCCCACATCCTGTTAATCTCGGTCGTTATATTTGGACAATTTCTCAATAATTTTTATGTTGGTGTTTCTCTCAGATTGTATTGCTATGTCAATAAGCACTTCCTGAATTTCTTGTCTTTTATGATAATATCAGGTCTGTTGGCTTTTATTTCCCTGTCAGTGTGAAATGGCATGTCCCAAAGGATAGTTACATCGTTATTTTGGGTAACTGTGTTTGGTTGTTGCTCATACCATCTCTCAGTGGTTTTGATTTTGTGCTTCTTGCATAACTTCCAGTGCATATATGTCGCTACTTTGCTATATCTGTGGGTATATGTCGCTAGCTTGTTATATCTGTAGGTATTATTATTATTATTATTATTATTATTATTATTATTATTATTATTATTATACGCGCTGTAGACCTTCAGATCGTGGGCGATTATGGCCCTCCACAGATTCGTATCCTTTGTAGCACGTAATAATGTTTGTCTTTTTATCATATTTCCCAACGATATTCCGCCATCCTTCCGAACAGGTTCGCCAGGACGGTGTAAAATTATTTTTTTCGAATTATATATCCAGGGCTATTAAGTATACAATTATGAAAAACAAAAGTGATTATAAAATTTATAGGTTTTCAATTTAAAATATAAGCAGTTCCCTCATTAAACCAAAAAATGTGGAAAGTTGTGCTTAACACAAGTCATTTTAGATAAAGATTCATCATTTCGAATTCAAGGCCATTTTCAATTTCAAAGCTTCAGAAGGAATTGTCTCGTTAGTCAGGAAATGTTACCGTCGATGTCTAATTCACGTCAGGAGAATCGAGATACGAAGCTGGGTTAATCGATTAGATGCATTTTTAAGGGTAACTTTAATTACCCGTCAACTGAAAACACTACCCCTTTTATTAAATGTTTTATCATTTCGTTTCCAAGGCCATTTTCAATTTGAAATCCACAGAATACATTTTTTGTTAGTCAGGAAATGCTACCATCCATTTCCACTTCTTATCAGAGGTCTTGCTGTTTGATGTAGTTTATCGTCTTACCCAGAACGTGAATGTCGTTTATTGTCATACCAAGGACGGCCCAAACACGTACTTGTGTAAATTAATGGAAATAACCGCTTTAGTTTCCTTTCTTTCACCATAAGGTCAATTTTAAACCCACTGGAGTGACAGGTTGTAATCGATTTCTATTTTTTTCCTCAGACTAGGTCATTTGCAGCGGTGTGCAGTAATAAGAATCTATTTTCGGGGTGTATGTTAAAATTTGTTTGGCCTTGAAAAATAATGCGTCATCTGATTTTCATCACGCCCAGACACTATTGTCTCGACCGTCGATTAGTTGTACTACGACCATTGTCTGCGATGGACGTTACTCCAAGGAAGCGTACAAAAATTGTAACGCTGCACGAACACAATGGCAAGCCTTACCAGTGAGCAAATCAAAGTACTAACTCTGAAAGTACTGGCTCGAAAACTCTCCTGGTTTAAATCCAATCGAGAATCTGTGGTCAATCTGCAAAGAAAGACTTTGTGGAATGGACATACGAAGTACTAACATGTGCACTGGATCATGTTTCAGTGGAAAAATACGAAAAAAAAAGAAGTAAATAATAACGGAATTATCCGTTTTGTTTCAATTATTTGCACAATGGTTTACAAGTAATCTAACAAAGCTGGTTCAAGGGTCTCGTGAACCATCACCACAAATCTATGATACGCCCCTCTCCCACTCTACTACATCTCAATTTTCATAAAGTAGTAAAATATAAATTTTATTTGTCAATATTTCTGAGATGAGGTATTGTAACTATTTACGCTATATACATTGTTCGGGCTGTTGTCCTCATTTTTATTGTCATATTCACCACGTTTCGGCAGTTGTACGTTCTGAACTTTTTCAGGATCTGTCTATATTTCTGAGATGAGGTATTGTAACTATTTACGCTATATACATTGTTCGGACTGTTGTCCTCATTTTTATTGTCATATTCACCACGTTTCGGCAGTTGTACGTTCTGAACTTCTTCAGGATCTGTCTATATTTCTGAGATGAGGTATTGTAACTATTTACGCTATATACATTGTTCGGGCTGTTGTCCTCATTTTTATTGTCATATTCACCACGTTTCGGCAGTTGTACGTTCTGAACTTCTTCAGGATCTGTCTATATTTCTGAGATGAGGGATTTTATTTCACTATATACATTGTTGGGACTGTTGTCCTCATTTTTATTGTCATATTCACGACATTTAGGCCCGTGAGCGAAATAAAGGTTTCGGTTCGAAATTTCAACGTATATCTCCTGAAGTAAACCGGCGCGTACAACGGCCGAAATGTCGTGAATATGACAATAAAGCTCAGCACAACAGTCCAAATAATATAAATAGTGTGAATTGATTTTATTGTAAGCTAATTGTGTACAATAATGGATCATATGGAATATAGGTAAACAATTCAACTAGAAAAATTGAAAATAAATCCAATGTATTTAAATTATTGGAAACCGATTCTCCCGCCAAGTGGCTAGACTTCCGGTTGGATTGAAAATTGTCTAACGGGTGGATGAAAATATATTGTAGAATCCACTGCTATCGATTACAAGGAGGGTGCAAACTGGACTCCATAGCTGTTTGCAGTGGTGACACGGATCGTTGGGTGGACGGCTTCCTAGTCTGAATTCAAGGGCAACGACAGAGAGTTACCCCGTTGGGATCGACGGTCACGTGTCCGTGTACAAGATGAGCTTTCAAATGGAAAGACATCGGCCGTCGTTTGACTTGTAAATGAATGGATTCCGCCAGGTTTACTTGCACAAGACGCTACTACGCATGGCCTTCAACTCAGATATGTGCAGAGAACTGGTCAGGTGCTCAGCTGCGCAGAGATCCTACGACCACACCTGGCTATGGTACTGATAATGATGATAATGGTGTTGGTGGTTATGGTGATGATGATGATGATCAAATAAAAACTATAAATTCTGCTAACTCTATGTAGCATTTCTTGGAGAAAAGCTGTCAGAGTGGCACTTTCTCTTTAGATTATAAATACATGCTAAATGATGATGGAATTCAACTCCATGAAAGTAGCATGGCGTGTCCTAGCTGTGGTTCAAGTGATGTTGTTCTCAAAAGCTGTGGCAATTTGTCGTCTCTGAGAATCCGCCATTTTCATTTTGAGACGACCGTTGAACGGCTATGCATTCCAAACCAGTTGCCAGACATGCGAATAGCTGAGACTTGTTCAACAAATCAGGTGCTCACGAGCACATCAAGTGCGTAAAACTCAACGTAGATTCCCTTTGCCTTTTCTATAGATACTGTCGGGTTACCTCCTCATCATTTTCGAAACTGCTCCTAGGGGACGCTCTAATGCTATAAATATTCTGCGATAAAATTTTATCATTCTCTTCTTACATTTTCCGCTTACACATCAACATGTAAATCTCTCATGGGAAACACATGAACAATACACACACATACACGCATGTACGTACGCACATTCACTCACTACACATACTTTGGACTAAAACAGTTTTCACATTCATTTGTCACACGCATTATTGTCTTTGTCATTTGTAACCCTTTATTGTTAATACACTATCATTTGTTTGTACATATATATTGGTCCTTGTTCTTTCTTTCATTTATTTATGTGGACTCACATCCCGAGTCTGCCATGTTTGTTGTGGGCATTTTAGGACACGTGTTTATCTCTCAACGCATACAGCGGTCTGTAACAATACTTTCATAGGAATTGTTCTGGTGAACTTTTCGCTATGATACATAGACTTTATGAATTTAAGGGTAGGATGAATAAATTATCGTCTAAATAGCATTTTGTTCACACAATGAAAACATAATCGCGATTGCTTCAAAAGATTGTTCGGTCAAAGTATGGCTCATACCAGATGGTGGCCTTGTGACCAACATGGTGGATCCTGTCGTAGAACTTCCCGCACATCAGAAACGTGTGGGGATTGTGGTATGGCACCCTTCAGCCCATAACATTCTTCTCAGTGCTGGTAAGAGAATTTTTATTTTGCTACCAGATTTCGTTTCCAACATTGGTGAAGAATATGTAACAATGGTCATATTTACAAAGTTAAACTTGACCACAATCTTGTCAGTCATCTTTAATGAAACTTGTATAAAAGAGGGAGTTGTAGCCCAAATATACACAACTGTGTACTATATATATATATATATATATATATATATATATATATATATATATATAGTGCTGTGTATAAATTGTCATCTAAATGACACAAAAATGAAAATAACACTGATATCTCATTTTAACAGATATATTAACAGGTATAGGAAATAGGAGGCATGGGGGGTGTAATGGATATTGGCTCGGATTGAGGAATCAGAGAGCCGAGTTCAAATTCCAGTCAGATCCATTACATTCACTTATGTGCTAATACCCTTGGGAAAAGTATGAATCCTCTTCTTCTCTCCCCCCCCCCCAGCTATTGGTAAATAGCAGGTCAGACCGGATTCTATAACCTTGGATGGCAACTGGCCTACCACAGAAAGAAATGGCAACCTACTGCGGGAAAAAAATTGCCTCGTCAGTCATGTATCAAAAGATCGCTTAAGCGTGTATCACGCATGGCACGTAACTGACTGATTAAGAGATATATTTAACAAAATGACACAAAAATATCTTGAAATACTAAAGAGTAAATGTATTCAATAAAATCGCCATTGGCTTCAACCACGGCACCCAGGTGACTTTGTAATCTCTTGCATCTCTTCTGGACGATCTCCTTGTTTAAGTTGGTGAATGCTGTCATAATCCTTGCCTTCAGTTCATCTTTGGTGTTACAAGGAGTTTTGTTGGTCTCTCGCTCAACTGCTCCCCACGCATAATAATCAAAGGGGTTGTAGTCTGGGGAGTTAGGTGGTCAGATGTGGTCGCAGAAATTATCTGACGGCCATGACTGGGTTCTCCTGCTTGAGTGGCATGGTGCAGAGTCCTGTTGCCAGACATACAGCCTTCCAGCAGCCACTCTCTTGACCCAGGGTAGCACTACCTCCTCAAGACACTTGATCTATGTCTTCGTGTTGAATCTGAGACCCTGCTGGAAAATGAATGGAGGCATAACATCGCCATCACTAGTGATCACTCCAAACACTATGATGTTGACTGAATATATCATCCAACTCTTTTCGAATCCTTTATACTGTTCCCAGATTGACATCCAAACACTCTGAAATGTTCGTATTGTAGCTCCAGGCCTGAATGCCAAGCAGTAGCCATTTCCAAATTTCTGGCGGAGTTAATTGGGTGATGGTGCTCTTTTTCTCGCAACGATGCCCAAATGACCCTACTATACTGTGCAATCAACAAAATCAAAAACAAACAACGCACATGGGCGAAATTAAAAATATAAAATGGCGACGATTTACCCATCGCACCCTATAGGCTGGCGGCAAGGTTTCATGCTTTTACAGTTGAAATGGCGAGATGTAACCGCAAGTTCTGTGCTAAAAGTTTCTTCTATCGCATTTCTTTTTATGGAACTTTCTTACAGCTTTTTGCTTTCCAGTCAACTTTGATATTCACATAATTTAAATGCAATGTCAATCGTTATCTTCTGACTTTTTAATTGTTCTTTTTATTGTCTTCTCTCTTTACTGGTAATTATATTTCTCACATTCTCGATCACGTCTATGTCTTAGTGGTTTTATTGCCTTCCTTGGTGTGAAATGATTAAAAACATCTAAACAGCACTGCTTTAAATTTCAGTTATCTAATTAAAAAAAATAAAATTATATTTCCAACAATCTAACACCCAACAAAAAAAATAAAATAAAAATTAATGAAAATACAGTATTCTAATATTCATTAAAAATGTAAAAACTTCCTTGATAGGTAGATTGCCATTTTCTCCACCGGTGCGGTCCTGCACACTAATGCGCAATAATACATCAGGAAAAACAATCAAGTGCACCCCAAGTTAACAAAAGAGTAATTTTTAAATTATTTATATATTTAAAATATCTTTATTTTTAAAAAGATAGTGATACCAACCATACGGCTTTGATGTCTAAGTCAAGTCTTTGTCATTTGATATTTTAAACCGGATGCTGAATCTCTTAATCTTTACGAAAAAGTGGCTATTCCTTTCCTTGTTGCCTTCCTCAAGGGATTTAAATCAGTCGTTATTGGGTTCTCTTAAAAAAATAGATTCTTCATAGATTTCCTTAAATAAAAATTGCACCGCTAACCTTTTTTGGGAATGCTAAACCAAGATTTCTTATTTTCAAAGTGTGCACTAGAGTTTTAATTATTCTCTAAGTGTCCTCTGAAGTGAAAAAAAATGGTTGAGAAACACTGGGATTGACAGCAGATAAGGCAAGTCGCTAGATAGATAAATGTGAATACATTGAAACGGATATACACAAAATAGATATGAAAAAAATTAGAGATAGATAGATAGATAGATAGATAGATAAATCAGATAGAAATATATATATACATATATATGTATGTGTGTGTTTCTCTGTAGATGACTATGCTCTCATTCGCCGATTGAGCACTATGGGGAAAAGGGAATCTTTAACGACTACTGCTGCTTTAAATACATCGTTCTTCGTAATCGTGTTAATATATCACGTATATAATGCGTTAAAAAATTCTCTTTCTCAAATTAGTCAAAAATTCCGTTTGTCAAATCGGTCGAGTTTCCATCCCGACTTGAAACCATCGGATGTTTAGCGACACTGATGCACTGTGATATAGTCTGTGGCTTATATATATATATATATTACGAAATGGACAAAGTCCGACAATTTTCAATATGTCACCAAACATCTCCAGGAAATTGTATACCAAACCAAAAGAAAATTTTTTACTTGCTATGGCGATCTCGCAGAAACACAGCGACTCTTATCACCCATTAGAAACCGCCTTCCAAACCCTGGCCCAACTGAATATCTAGAATTGATAGCGAAACTATATCGGCCTACAAAATCTTCGATGTCTGGCAAGGACTCCAATATGAAAACATTTCAAACCTCATCAGGAGTACGTCAAGGAAGAAATACGAGCCGCAGACTATTTAATATTTCCGAGATTATGCTTTATGCACATACAAGAACAGATGTGGAGAGATGGGCATCGATCATTTGGGTATTCCGTACCAATCTACCAATATAGTGCTTTCTCTCTCGAGGCCAATGTACTAGTGATAGGAATGGGACTATGCTAATGTCATAGGTATTCATGGTTGGGTTTGGTTTATTTGGTTTGTTTTGTTTTACGGTATATCAACACTTCAATGGGTTATTTAATGCCGACAAAATTTTTATTGCTGGGTAATGTTTTTCTTGAAAAATCTATTTCTGGGAATATTTTTCCTTGAAGAAATCTATAGCGGGTCATATTTTTTCCAAAGAATGTATGGCTGTTTGTATTGCTGATATATTTTTTAAAGTATTGCTGATAATAATTTTCCCTTCAAAAATTATTGCTGGTAATAATTTTTTTTTATTACAAAGTTTTTCTAGTATTAAAACCTAGTGTGGGCGCTAACTATTTGCCCATAGCTGGGACAGGGGGAACCTGAGAACACCAGCATTTAAGAGGTGGTTCCACATTCCTCAAAACCTCCTGATCAGAGTCCTTGCTGATGGACGTAGTTTATCGTCTTACCCAGGACGCGGATGTAGTTTATCGTCATAACCAGGACGCATATTCATGGTTGGGATAAGAATAATCCTTAATAGAAAATCAACATCCTCAACAAGCGTTCCAAGAAACGAGACTAAAGATAAACCTTTCCAAAGAGAAACTAGATCTGGAATGATAGCATTGATCACACATACCCTGACCTCATCATAAAAAATCATGATGTGGAATTAGTAAATACCAAACACTACAGATGAAACTCGGTGCATGGATAAGTTATAACAAATCTAGTATGGGTCAATGATTCCCAACGTGGAACGTATGCCCCACCGGTAGAGCATGGTAATATTTTGGTGGAGCATGCGTAAAATGCGCACCCTTCAGATTACTATACCAACAGAATAAGAGGGCAATTTGAGAATTAGTTATTAACAGTGAATTGTTTTCTAGTGAGTCTGAGTGAAAGTGTTTATAATGCGTGTTAATACATACGATGAATATACAGTATCCATACGTAAAAATAATTTGTGTGTATATACGTAGATGTGGAATTGGCATACAGGGTATTTTCCGTCTCCCCACACTTGGTCAACAAAGGAAAGGGCGTGAGGCATGTCGTTGGAAGAGCCCATGATTTGTCGGCCAATCAGCACGTGTGAACATTCAGTTTACTTTCTTCAAGTGAATTGCAGTAAAATTTTGAATTTGTAATAATTAGATATTACAGGGGCGGGGGCGGCACCAGAATTTTGGAAATACCAAAGTGGGGACTGGCCCAAAATCGGTGTGGAACTACTGGTATAGGTGATCAGAACATGGAATATAGAAAAGGCTTCCCTAGAGGTAGTTTGCTCAACGCCGCAAATTGCTACAAACCAAAACAACCTAAAATTTCACACGAATATCATCGTTAAAAAAATGTCTAAACTGCTTTTTGAGACCGATGATTAAAATGGCTTCAAGCGAACGAAATTTGAAGGTCTTAGCGAGTATCATCCTTCTTCGAACCTCGTGACTGACGCTACACAATCATAAAGAATTCTATTAAATAACAGAAACGACATCCCTTTCAATAGCAGTAACAACTAAAATGGATATCACATGTAACACGAAGAGATAATAATGACATAAGATGCTGACATTCGACAATACTTCGAACAAAAGGTTAGGAAGGAAACCCCAATCAATACTTGAAAGAACAATAACAGGTACTGGCGTTGAGAAAATTATTTCCTTGAAACTTCGTTTTATGAGAAAAATGTTATGAATTTCAAACAACAGCAACATTGGTTAATCGGTCAATATAGACAGAATGTTTCTTTATAAGGTTTCATCATTTTATTTTTATTGTTTTTAATTAGCTCAAATTATATTAAGAGTAATTTATGAGGAAAGAAAACATATTTGTGGCTGGCCTAGTTTAGCCGAAAATTACTTTTAAAAGAATGTGCAACGAAAGCCAATTTACACACCTTGTGAAACGTGTGTAAATTTAACCCCGTGTAAAATTACACATGCATAAATAAACCTGTATCGGCATGAACCATTTTTTAAGATGAACACATTTTTCCTTCCCTCAGCTAGAATTCACACCCAGACTGCTGGTTTACTTCTCGGTCCGCGCACCCGATATAAATAGGGAGGCAAAACTCAGTAGCAGAAGTTATGATGAGCCAGACTAGCCATAATAATAAAATGGATGAAGAGGCCCTCTGCGAACGACCGGCATTTTAACATATGTCCCCACGAGCATAAATTAAGTGAAGATGTTAGGGGACCTTACCCATAATAACATAATGGACTATTCCATACGTAATAAATACTGCGCCTCAAGAGGAACCAGGGAGTTTAGTCTGAAGTCTGGAATGAAGTCCGTCAGGAGTCAGTCAGTCAGTCGAGTCAGAGGCAGTCCGAAACAGAGTCGTGTTCAGACAATTACTACTAAACCTGATTGTTCGTACTAACACTTTTCTACCTCTCTGTATATATTCCTGTTTGTAATATGTCTGTCTTATTCCATATCCGTATTCGAGTTCTTCTTTATTGGTTCTACCTTGGACTATCACCGTGGTACAAGGAACCGGACCATAACAGAAGACAACAGAAATAACTTTCGAGTCGCCTAGGATTCACCCTATATAAATTATTACATCTTTTTAAAAGACGTTTTTAATTTTCACTTATGTATCTTTGAAGACGTCTTTTCTTAAACTTTTGATATTTCACTCAGATGTTGGCTGATCCTGGACGTAAATTTACGATAGAAGATACCAAAATTAGTGCACATTTGATGTATTTTCGCTTTAATAAACGTATTTCTCTTTTAATCAGAGCCGCATTCTTTTAATTTGAATTATGGTCAGACATTACGTGCTGGTAAAAATACGTGAAGACGTGCGCATATTTTTCTGGATTATAGATCCAGAAAGATATAAAAAAAGATTCCTGGGCGCTACTCAAAAAGCAGCATTTAAGAGCAGAAAATGTGCAAAAAGTATTACTCTATCAAAACATATATTGCAATTTAAAAATACAAACAAAAACATACAAAAAAGATAATATGGAGAATAAGGAAAACAGCACCAGCTTAAAAAAATCTCAAAATGATGTCCTCTTTGCTTGGAGGAGAACATAATGATAAGTATTTTTCCAGAACGAGATAAACATTTAAACAAAAGATTAGATCACCTTTCCAAATACACACACGAAAACAAATTCCTTCTGTGCTTCCTACAACAAGATCATGATCACAAAGATGAAGTAAAATCACATAAAGTAATTCTGATAAACTTTGTTCCTAATACCTAAACCTAATAACAAAAATATATACGAAACAATAATATACAAAATAAATTTAATATTATATACATACATACATATATATAAATTACAAAATAAATTTAATATTATATACATACATACATATATATATATATATATATATATATATATGTAGTAAGAGCCAATTACCCTCCTTACTATCATAAACTGACTGATCCATTCATGATAAGTAGTCTTGGGTAATCATCTAGAAGAAAAGAAGATAATACTATTGCAGTGACTTGTCTAGCTGAATACTGAATACTACTATCACGACTGTCTCCGTCGAGTTAATTGTTGTCTTACCAGACACCACATCACAATTATATATATATATATATATATATATATATATATATATATATATATATATATATATTACATTGTCCCCCATGAAATGACACACTTTATAGAAAGTGGATAAAACGTTTCTAAAATGTTAAATAACTAATTTATTTAGTTAATTATTCACCATGTTGATGAATGAGTATTTCCCAATGTACCTCTAAATTCTTGATCCCATCTTTTTAAAAAAATTCTCATTCTTTGATGTGAGAAACACTTCAAATGCATTGATTATCTCTTCCTTATTAGAGAATATTTTATTGCATATGAAAAACTCAAAATGCTTAAATAAGTGATAATCAGTAGGAGAGATATCAAGTGAATATGGAGGATGAGGCAAAATTTCAGAATTCAGGCTATGCATCTTAGTGGACAGTTAATTTAGAAGCACGCGGCTGCGCGTTGTCATGGAAAAAAATTGGGCGTTCCCCATTCACAAATCTGGGACGTTTCTTTTTTTTAATTTTTCGTGCATACACTCAATTTCTCCAGAATACGCGGTTGTTTTCTCTTGAGGCAAGATTGACTAATGAATAACCCGTTTGAGAAACCTCTGTAACCAATAACTTTTTGGAGGTTTTGGTGAGTCACTTGCATCGAACCACTGGACAACTCTCTTACTCTTGCCAAAGAGTATCCATTTTCATCGCATGTAATGATTCGATGCCAAAATGGTATTTTTTCCCAGTTTGTACTCATACAGTAAGATTACTCTACATTGATTCATTGTAATCATTTTGATTGGGCTTATGAGTAACAATATATTGAAAGAAAAATTATCTAGAAAGAAAAATAGTCAAGAATAAGTCAAGTTATATATATATATATATATATATATATATATATATATATATATATATATATATTTGGTTGGATTGATGTGAGTTTGTGACCCTGGGTTTCACGCTTTTGCGATCGTCAGACACTGATTAATTTTTAAATATATATATATATATATATATATATATATATATATATATATATATATACTAAGGAGGTTACTTCGTTAAACGATCGGATCAACAACCAACCAAAAAAGGTGTCATTTCATGTATGACAACTTTATATACACATACACATATATCAAATATATATACACTTAGACAAATTTGATAGTCGTCTCATACACTGAAAAATAGTATTAGTATTTATTTGGGCGTTTGTTCAGAAAACAAGTGTATAGTTAAACCAATATAGTCATATCAATCAGCTGTCAAGTGTTCAAAAATTCCTGGCGTTCACGGAAATTAAGAAAAGAAAAGGTCATAAATTTTTTCTTAATACTGGATTTTCTTTGTCTAACTCGTCAACAAAAGCGCATAACACGTAGCTTAAAGGCTTTTTTTATTCGTTTGGCAAATTATAAAAAAAATGCCTCTTAAAATTCGACGTGTCTGCCTTGAAAATAAGAAGTTTAATTCTCAGATAGGTGAGTGTAAGGCGTCGGTGGTATGATCATCTCAAGTTTCTCGAACTTGTATTAGATGTCTTTCAGGTAAGTAAAATGTTTTTTTTTTTTTATTGTCCTAAGCAGGTGAAGCTAATCACTTTAATTGTCTCAGTTACTTTAGCATTGTTTGATTGTAACCTTTATCACTCTGTATGTAATTTCATTTGCTGTGCAAAAAGTTTATCCTGCCACTGAAGGTAACTGAATTTGAATTTCATAGTTGTGTTGTCATATCCTTTTATGGCAACAGAAAACATCATTGAGTGAAATTAACAATAAGGATACTGCAATTGAGAGGCCTTGAAAATGAGTGCAGTAGAAAGGGAAGTAATATTAATAATGCATGATTGAAAAAAGTTAACTAAGTTTCTCTGAAAATGCAGATATAACGAAACATGAGTCTTTGCTAAGTTACGACGGGATTCTATTCTTACGTCTAGGTGCTCAAATTTATGACCAAAAGGAGAACTGATTGCCCTAAAATATTTGTACAGTCAAAGAGAATGCAAATATACTTACACGAAAACGTATACACACTAAAGCTATAAGCGGGTAGCGTAGCTGTTGTCGTCGAAAGTGGAATCGATGAGCCGAGTTG
The DNA here is from genome assembly GCA_963932145.1 of Acanthosepion lycidas. Lineage (NCBI taxonomy): Eukaryota > Metazoa > Mollusca > Cephalopoda > Sepiida > Sepiidae > Acanthosepion > Acanthosepion lycidas. The sequence goes on along the minus strand of OZ010614.1, from coordinate 4,786,819 downwards.
AAATTCTGGCCTATTCCATTGCGTTCACTTTCACGCTAATGCCTTTGGGAAAGGTATGCATCCATCTCTTCCCCTGCCCAGCTAGGAGGTTAAATAATAGGCTAGTACGGGCTCTCCAGCTTTGTGTGGCATCCAGTCTAGGAGAACGATTTTAATTCAAAACCGTAGAGAAAACAGCAGAAAACCACGCGATTATCTTTCCAAACAATTTAAAGCAATTCATAGATAATAGTAACAAAAAGGGAATACTTACAGGCACAAATACACTTGCGAACATAGAAAAATGTCGGAGCTCATCTGTATATATATATATATATATATATATATATATATATATATATATATATATATATTGCCCCTCTTATCCTCAAGAATCTTAAAGCATTTTCGTTACGCTTACACACACAACTGGTGATACCTCCTGACGAATAGACAGAACGATTGGTAAAAGCTCTGTCTACGAAACTCTGGAATCGGGATGCTGGATATAACATCATTCATCTGAATGACAAATTATTTGTGTTACATATATATATATATATATATATATATATATATAAAGAGAGAGTGGGGGGAGAGAGATATAAATTCCCAGAAATTCAGGGAGAAAGGGACAGAGATTTATATTAATTTGTGGGCAGGGGACAGGTAGACGATTACAAGGCGTAATCTACGTGTTAACTAAGTTGGTTGGTTGTTTTTGTTTATCAGCATATCAGCACCTCTATAGGTTATTTAATGCCGAAAACTAAAATTTTTGTACGCTATTCTGTTTTGCGATAATAACGGTTTTAGCGATACACGTCTTACTAATTAACCCATAGCTGGGAGGAGAAGAGGGTGATTCATATCTTTCCCAAGGGTATTTGTGCGTAAGTGAATATAACGAACCTAAAGTAAACTGGAACTCGGCTCTCCGATTAACAATTCCGTGTCATTATCCATTACACCACCCGCACACCGAATCTTACAGCACCTGGTATTTCCAAGCACTAACTCATCTAGATAGTGACCAGACTCGGCGTTGCTTAACTTTGGTGATCGTACGGGAAGTGGTGTTTCAATGCGACGTGTCCGTAAGTCTCACTAGGGAACAAACAGAATCATAATATAAGTGCTCAACTACTTTCATCTTGTGCCAGACAAATCTTAGGTGAGTAAATATTTATTCCAATTATTGATCTACTAGTTTTAACCCGTGAAAATTTCATAGTTGTCCTCTTTAAATGAATCTTAATTATTCAGTTAGAGATTGAATAAGCTCATGGTGAGTTCTCCGAAAATAAAATATCCAAATTCTCCTTTTCCACAGCATCAAAACGGAATAGTCCATCATTTATGAAGTATTGGCAGGGCGTAACGGTCGTGCGAACTAAGGAAGTATAATCTTATAAATGTATTTTCTGTAGTGATGCAATTCCTCTGAAAAGAGTTTACCTATGACGCGTTTCGTCCCGCAGAAATTCATCGGGCTAAATTGTTATGTAAATAGGACTATCCACAACAGAAGGATGCTGGGAATTTTAGAATTTTTTTTTTCAGCCGAATTCTTTTAGAATCTTTATCTTTTTCTTTCCATCATTTTTGTAAGTAGGTATTCCACACTATGATAATAGATGTTCTACCAGGAATAGTAAAATTTACAGTAGATGACCTTGCGATCAAGGTACTCTCTAGACATTTACGTCCTGATGATTTTTTCTCCTTTCATCATGGGAACATTTTTTATGTCAAAGTTGTGCTCAGTCTAGTTACGGTGGGCAACCAATGCATTTGATGTATTATTTTCTAAAATGTCCCTTTTGTGTTCATATAATCTTTTATTTAGATACTTTAAGGTTTCTCCTATGTATTTTTGTGACAATTATTACAGGCGATGGAGTAAATTTCTCCTTTAGGTTTTAGTTAACTGTTTTGTTTAATATTGATTAAATGTTTTATTGTTTTGGATGTAGTCGTAATGACTTTTATGTTGAGCTTAGATAGATTCTTTTCAGTTGTAGATGTGATAGAATTAGTAGATTGGATAACATATTTTTTTTATTCATTGGATTTCTCAGTAGGGAGGCGTTTTTTTTAAAAATATTTTTTGGGCCTTTTGTTTCGAATTGAATATAAAATAATTAGGGTACTGGAGAAGTTTGAAAGTGTTTTCAATGTATTTCTCATAATTGTGTAAATAATCTGTTGCATATTCTTAGAGCTCTTAGGTAGAATCCAATGATTATGCCGGATTTTATTTTGTTGTTCTGGTGAGAATAGAAATATATTAAGTTGTTTTTGTTGGGTGATTTCCGGTGAACACCGAGTTTTAAACCGTTGTTAACGCGGTGTAGCTTGATATCTAGGAAGGGTAAGGAATTGTATTCTTCCATTTAGCATGTAAATTCTATTGTGTGTTCGACTGTTTAGTTCATCTACTCCATCAGATAAATCAGTATCACAAGGATCTATAAGTAGAGTATTATACAAGTCTCTCGCGCACGAACATACATACATACATACATACATACAAATCACATACAACGCCAAGCATTCATTGGTTAATTAATCACCACTACGTTATTATAGACAATTTACAAATCGCAGCAATGCGACAATTTTGTAATCGCTCTATTTTCATGTAGTCAATTTTGTGCACTTTTGGGAGAAACGGATCACAAAAGTCTCCCCAAAAGTCGCTCACTGATTGGTCTATACCAACCAATCAGATCGTCTGCACGTGAAGAATAATTCTTCCCGCACAGTGATCTGGTGTTTATAGTCACTTATTTAAGCAAGATTTTTTCTTAGCTAATTGGTGAGAATTCAGCTGCCAAACGAATCCACGACAGTTGAAAACATGCACCAACCTTCTCACTCACACACACTACTCACATGCTGAACATACCTTGTATATACTCACAAAATCTTTTCTAACACGTCAAATCTTTTAAGAACAGTCATTATAAGAGACTCTCATGAACATTCTTTCAGTGAACTTTGAAATACTAAAATAACAGTTAAAGAGAGACAACTCTTGTTTATTTCAACCTTTTCTTACTTAAATGCATGCTTTCTTTCACATTGTTGTTTGATATTGTACATCTTGTTAAATACATATTTTATGTGTAACAATGTCTTTGGCTTATCCTTTTCTGCGTGAGCTTTGTTTCCTAATCTAAAGTTAAATTAATGTGGCGCAGTTCGCCACAGTATCATCAGTATAAAGGAAGTATGATTGTTTGGGTAAAATATCTTGAAAAGGACAGGATTCGAGAAATTCTAAGAAGATGCATGCCATCATTCCACTGAGAGGTGATCTCATTGGTAATCCAAATTTTTGTTTGTAACAATCATCATTGAATGTGATTGGTGATGAGGCGGCAGATTTTTATTTATTTTAGCTGTTGGTTGAGAGAGAGCTAAAAAAGCTAAAATAATAAAAATCAATGGAGGGGCGTGGAGCCATTTCTTAATTGCTGTTGTTCCCAGGTTAAGCTTGACCGGATGTGGTAGTAGCTTTTAGGGTCCCAGCTATAAGCAAATAGTAAACTCCGAAATAAAAGCAAAACACTACGGAAATATAAAAATTTGATTTTATAGTAAAAAAACCAACAATACATATTTGTAATAAAATTCCAGGTAATAGCAGCAATAGATTCTCTGGTGAAATTACAGGCAGTGCATTTTATAGCGAAATGACCAAAAATACATTTTATTCATGGTTGAAGGCATACAATTCCGTTCAAAATATTTTTATTTCAGCATTAAATAAATCATAAAGGTTGATATGCTGCTAAGTCAAACAAAAAATCTCCTGGCGGTTAGCATCAGCCATGCTGATGGAAAGCAAAAAAAGTTCTCTAACAATATTAAAGGAGAGAAATTTTGTTTTGAAGACGTTAAAATTAACAAGTCATTTCTTGCCCCAGCTAACAACGGATTCAACATCATTTTTTAGATCAGTTTCCAGTTTGACCTTATATAATCTGTCAAATGCAGTATGTAAGAGCGTTTATTTTTGTTATAAAGGTATACGTTAGATTCTGGCGCGAAGAATTGTCGAGCACGTCACAGAGGACCTACCTTTCTAACAGCAGACCTTGCAAGTTACACACACACACACAAACACAAACACACACACATATTATATATATAAATATATATATATATTAAATAATAAATATATTATATATGCAATATATATAATATAAATTATGCATGTATAATATATTATATATATTATATATATATATATATTAAAATAATAAATTAGAGTAATAGACACACACACATATATATAATATATATATATATATATATATATATATATATATATAGTTAGATAGATAGATAGATAGATAGATAGATAGATAGATTAAAAAAATAAGACCAGAACTTTGTATTTTAAGTTTAATCTTTATGATTAAATTTGAATTGAAGTTTCAGTTTTGAAACATGGAATTTTCTGCGTCGCGATGGTAATATATTTTAAAAAGCAATTACAATATATATAATCGAGAGAGAGTGACAGGATGATTCTTTGTGTGCTTTCAACTTTCTTTCCCTGTTAGCTATCCCTTCTTCATTTATCGGACTCATTCTTCTCAGGACTATAACATATTCGACAAAGACTCAAGGATAGATAGATAGATAGATAGATAGATAGATAGATATGAATGGATTGAGATAGATAGATAGATAGATAGATAGATAGATATGAATGGATTGGGATAGATAGATAGATAGATAGATAGATAGATAGATAGATAGGCAGGCAGGCATAGATATCGACATTGCATGGAGGCCCGCAATTTAATCACTTAAAGTTTATCATCAGTCCCTATTCTTGCAGCGTTCTATCTCCGATGTTAAGCATTCTTCTCCTATAAATATGGTAAATTACAAGCAATACAAACAGCAGTTTACCAACACTGACTTAGTATGGTACAATGCCACATCACCTGAAGATCGAACGGAATACACTAGCGAATTAATTGCTGACTGTTGCGCTAAAATATGCTGTATTTCTATTACAACCACCGGTAAATCTCTTTGGCTAGAACGTATCCAATGTTTTTTTCTTTGGTGATTTCTAAATACAAACATAGAAAGTCAATTTATTTCCTAACCAATCTGTGGATATTCCATTGAGAGTCTCTCTGATACAATTAATCTCTATTCTAGGAACTCCAACTCCAGAATACCAAGTTCCTGTTCCGAGGAACATTCCCTCAATGAAGATGGCGACAACATCTCAGTTGTTCTTCGGTGAGTTTTTCAATTCCTCCTCCTCTCTACAAACACCACATTGCATCATGGTAATTATTCTCAGTTATTAAGTCCCTCGGCTTAGTGAAATGGCTTGTGAGTTTCTACGTTCTGGAGAGCTATGGTAGCGAGAGTTTTATGGCAGGTTCAAGCTAATCAAAAAACTCTATGGATAGGAGTCAGAAAAAAACCTTTTGTCTGTGCGATTCTATTGTCCATTCACTTATGAAAATGTCAGCAAAAACAAATGAGATTTAGCCTAGTCAAATGATGATCACTTAGAATCTGGAATAAATTTTGCATTCCAAATATTGAATTACCTCCCATAGATCTTTCCCCCTTTGCATCATGGTCTCATCACATTTTAAGTGTTCTGTATAAAGTTTTCATTTTACAAGTTTATTCACATAATAATAATAATATATAGTAAAGGGAATATATATATATATATATATATATATATATATATATATATATATATATATATATATAAGTTGACAAGGCCTATAAGTAAGTCTTCTGAGTCGAAATAGCTATTTGAATGAGGCAATTTTGGATTCCCATTCAATGTAATTTATATGGTCTGTTATAATAAATACATTGAGCTCTTTTTGTGGATCAGTTTTAATATTTTATATTATCAAGAGTGACTTGGATTATACACCAACGAATTATTATATATATATATATATATATATATATATATATATATATATATATATATATGTTTGAATAAAAACAGACCACGTTAAGGTTCCATGTAATAAATTATTTCACCATAACCCCTTTAACAGGGCTCTGGATCATCAGACTTTACTTCCGAAAAATGAAAAATGAAAAGAAATTTACACATTTACACTCCTCGGGTCTACCCATACGGATTACCTAAGTTTGCATAAACCCTCTCTCTCTCTATATATATATATATATGTATGTATGTATATTAATTTATATGCGCAGTATTTATTGGAAAGTGCACAATATCAGTGATAGAGCTAACATATTCAGTTGTATGTATGTCTGTATTTGTGAGAGAGAGAGAGAGTCAGCCCAAATGGACACAGAAGAAAATTTCCCCACCCACTATCAAATATAATTGTTATGGTCCAATATCCTTGCACCCCAGTTATTGTCCAAGGTTAGAACCAAGGAAGAACAACACGAACACAAGAGTAGAATAACAAAGATATATTACAACAGAAATATAGTACACGAAGTTGAAGGTGTTAGTAATGACTGTCCGTCTGGTTTAGAGTGAATTACTATTGTCTCGACTCGTTACACCGTTCATTCATTATACCTCTTGAGAGGCGCAGTATTTATAGTGTCAGGAAGAGTTATAGGTAAGTTACCATAACAATAATCAAACACAAACATAAAAAGATTCAATTTTTAATAAATAAATCAGCTTGTCTGATGATCCCAATAGCGTGAAACACAGGGTCACAAACTCATATCGATACAACTGAATATCTATCTATCTATCTATATATATATATATATATATATATATATATATATATATATATATATATATGAAGAAATATAGATTTAAGGTGTGCTATATTTATGGAATAAAGTGCTCAATATCAGATAGAGCGTATGTAAATGTAAATACCTTATATATATATATATATATATATATATATATATATATATATATATATATGTGAAGACATGTCTCATTAAATAATCTAGACAAGTTTTTTCTACTTAATCTTAACAGGACAAATTTCTTAGTATCCTGATTAAAGGAAAAAACAAAATTACGATTTTGTTGCATATTCATTTTATTCCAAGTACTTTTAATATTAACACAATGTCATCATCAGACTCTTGTTTTTCTAAGACAAAATTGTTGTGTTCATCAGAAAATTTTTACTGGTGAAGTAAAAAATACTAAAGTTATGTACTGTACGATTCACACACACACACATATATATATATATATATATATATTGAATATCACTTATTTCTTCTTTGACCATGAGAAATGACAGCTTAGGGAAAAATACTATGATTCATTATTTAAGTATACATACAAATATACATACACACACTTGTTTCATTCATTATATATATATATATATATATATATATATATATATATATATGGGGGGGGGAATGTGTGTGACACTATTTAGCTATGATAATTGGCTAAGTAATTAACAATAGAAAATAAAAACGGGAAATACTTAAGGCGAGAAAGAGCTATACCGAAAGATTGACTGAGCGACATTAAAAAGAAGAATTTATTTACAAAAGAAAGATACTTTTCGCAAAAGACAGAAAATCAGTAAGAAAAAGCGAGACTGTGATTCTGTCAAATTCATTAATGTCACAATAAGGGAGTGATGCGTCAAACGAAACAGAATTCTGAAAGATAAACAAAGCCGGCCGACGCATGCGGCCGTGGAGAAAATTTGGCTTGGGACCACCCTAGCTATTAGTTATCTTTCAGTGATATCATTTAATTTTGGTTCTTGGGCCCAGCGAAGAGACCCATCTGGTATATGTACGAACCTTGACATAAAAAAGAGAGTCGAAAAGGGGGATCATTATTATTGCTTATTCAAACTGTTGACGTAAGACATAGCATCTCGAAAATGAGCATCTGGGGATATGAGAATTTTAAGACATAAGAATAATAAAGAATTTAATTGTCGCGTGGGAACGGCCACCCAGTTGAAGGTTGACCAGCGGAGAAGCCAAATGTCGGGTGTCGAAAATGATTAATGAGTCGATAGAGGTCCGGTTTTAGTGGATTTGGGTGTCCCCAAAATTACGAAGTGATAAGATTTATTCGACAATCTGGGATTTGTAAATGTTTTGTCCGAAGGAAAAGAAAAAAAAAAGAAGAAAAGGATTTTGTAAACCAAATTCTGGAATAATTCTAAGAGGGCCAGTCTAGCCACACCCACGCTGCCTAGAGATCATTGGCCAACTGATAGCATGGGTGATAGACGGAGGTGAATGTATGAGAAAGACGAAGTTGTTAACACTCACTGAGGGGATTGGTATGAGATACCAATGTGAGAGAGGAAGAGTCTGGGAGGATAACTCTCCTCCGACCCTGCCTCACGGACGAGGGGAAAACCCCCGAAATGGAAAGTTATTAGTCTTCCAAAAATGGGAAGTAATTAATTTTCCTGGCCTAAGAACAAAGAGGATTCCTGTTGGGAATTGAGAATTGTCGAAGAACCCAAACCACGTCCCCCCTCACACACACACACACACATTGAGTTTGGGTCGGTGTCCATATAAACAAACATCTCGAGGCAGCTGATCAGAGTTTCGGCAGAGTTTCAAGAGAGTTCGGAGTTGCAGTTGGAGACCAGCCTCGCAGGAGCTGACCGAAAGATTTCCACGTCCTTTTCGACTTAGCCTTCCTATCAAAAGCAAGTTTTTATTGATGAACGACTTAAGATACCATAACTCTCTTAAGAAACGCAAAATGTGTCACGAATCCATAGAAACGGGCCGGGAGAGAAACACATTCCTGTATTCAACAGATAAATAAAGATAATTGTTTTTTCTCAACATATTTGAACCTCGTGAGTTCGTTTTATTATTTTCTTTTACTTACGCTTGTGCGGTATCACCTTTACCCCGTATTCAGCTTGCACTACGGCTCGACGCCTGATTGATTTCGTCTACCTGAGATCAAAATCACGTGGGTAGGTTAGACTTGAGATCAAAGTAGTTACTTGGGTAACCAGACGTTGGAAGTGAACTGGGAACGACAAGTTGGTATCGAACCGGAAACGACCAGATCGACCGGGACGCAGGCTGGTGTCAGAGACAGCGAGTCAACCCCAAACGCTTGTGGAAGAAATCTTACAGCTTCGCGCTGCAATTGTGAGTTGACCACGGGCCGACAGCGCAGTGTCATATATTGACGCCGCGACCAGTGGACGTCACATGTTGGCGCTGGCGCTGCAACCGCGACCACCAGTGGGTGTCACATGTGTGTGTGACGAAACTAAACCAAAGCTACTATAGGCAACTTAGAACGTCTCATGATAAAATATAATTGACATTTGTTGTCTGTTATATTTAACAATATATATATATATATATATATATATATATATATATATATATATATAGAGAGAGAGAGAGAGAGAGAGAGAGGGAGATAATAAATTAAAATGGTAATCCGTGTGGAATTTCCAAAACGATAAAGAGGATATATATATATATATCGACATGGCCTGATGATTGCGTTTAGTATGAAACAAACTGTCGCCTCTGGGTAGGGACTGCAATGTACACTTTTATATTTAAATGCGCTCTATTTTTGATATTGAGCACTTAAAACAACAAATATACCATACCTTAAAACTATGTCTAATCACACACTTGCACACACACACACACACACACACATATATATATATATATATATATATATATATATATTTATGAATTCACATGTCACTTAAGGAATTGTTTTTCTGATCAAACCAAATTCATAAATAATTATATTGGCCACACTCCAACATGCATAACAAGAAGACTCACGTTACACCTCTCTGACTGCAGCTCAATTCGGTCTCATTTAAACACACAAGGAAACCGACCAAATTCCATACGCAACATACACATTGATAATACAAATATAATAGCCTCATCTACATGTAAAGAAGGCTAAAAATAGCGGAAACATTATTAATAAAAAAGAAAAGACTGACATCCAATAACATCAACTATGAACACGGCTTCAATGTGCTGACAGTATTTGGAAAATGAAATATTCCTAGAACTCTATATACGTACCAAAAAAAATCTATATATTCAGTTAAAAGTAAAAATAAAATCATTCTTGATAATGGTTAAAAGTATAGCCGAAAGCACTCGGATATATTCGGACAATTTCTACATAGTTTAAAAAGAAAAGAAGAAAGATATGAGAATATATATATATATATATATATATATATATATATATATATATAATTTGTCATTTAACTGGACGACGTTACCTTCAGAATCCCGACTCCGGAGTTTCATAGACAGGTCCTCCAGAAATAAATCGGCCCACTCGTCAGATATACTCAAATTATAGTATTTTGAACACTGCAAAAAAAAAAAAAAATAAGAAAACAAAGAGTGGTATTATTGCCTTGCTCTGGATATAATGTTTTGGATAAAATGATTAAGAAAAAAAGAAAACTATAAAATCTAAGTATCACTAGCCAAGAATTATTTTCAGCTGTTATCAAAACTGTATATTCGTTTTAATCTGAGAAACAGCTTTTTAAGTTGCGTAATAGGGCTCTGATTTTTGTAATGGCTTTCTATAGAATAAAATATATTTCACGTATTAAAACGGAACTACAGGTTCGATTATTGTCGTGAGGAATATTTACTTTAAGAATACAATCAATCTCTAGGACGGTAGATGTTCATTCCACGGTTTTAATGAAAAGGATGTCTACTCAAACACGTGTAGTCATTAAATATACATGTATAGTATAGCTAGCCACTCGTATTTGAGGACACCCGTCTACTAGGGCGGCTAGCCAATCCCTATTGCAGACGCTTGCTCAGGCTCATTTTTGTTTATTGAACACCCACAGAATCTACCTGTGGTTTATACTGCAACTCTGCTGAACAGAACTTAGTTACAGTTTCTGGGAAAGACCGTATTCTAGCGTGATCAACAATTTGAACAACGCCAGCACGCTCAAGCCCTCGGCCCCGATGACTAATGCACAGCTATCGACGGACATGGTTCCGTCTATCCAATTTCACTCACAGGGCTTGAGTCTAACCGTGGTATGGTTCTGAAGTGCCGCACACTGGGATCGATAACGTCAGGAAGTCTCCTTCCTGACAAATCGAACATGGCGAGATTCGAACCCGGGTCTCATAGTCACAATGCTAACGTTCTAACCACTCGGATACGTGTCCATATAAACAAGTACAATTATGATAGGATTTTAAAGGCCAGCGCACTATGTTGGAAGAAAAAACGTTTCAAAGACCATCTCAATGCAATGCTAAAACAGTGCAGTATTAATCCTGCGGAAGTGGAAGTCAGAGCAGCCAATCGCAACAGTCGGAAGGCACGATGACGTCAGGCCATTGGGAGAGTGTAAACTAGCAGAACTCAAGACCCGGAATTTCGCCAGCAACAACGTCGTGATAGCCTAGATCGTCGGCCACCGCCACCATGTCTCGGAATTCACTGACCAACTTGTGGCCTACGCAGCCATCGACGTCAACAGAATGTCATCAATCAGTGATTTCTTCAATTCTCATTTAGTGAAGCAAACGTCGTCGTCATCGACCGATTTCATAAAGTAAAGTAAAATGCTCATAAAATCCTATAATTATACGAGATTTTATTCTCTTACGTCGGTGAGAATAATAGTCTATGAGGTCACTTTTGTCGGTTGATTTTTTAAAACCAATGACGCCCTCCAACTAAAATTGTGGTCGCCATTAGGAAGAGTAATTTGTTTCTGTTTCAGAAGTAAAATCTATCGTAAGTTCACTGTTATTGAATCTATTTACAAGTTTTGGTAACATTGTCTCTTGGAGATATATTATTAGAGTATCATCTATATCTATCAAATGAGAATTTAGAGCTAAAATATATTTATGAAAGGACCATTTTCTAGAAACTCTAAAACGAGACAAGCTAAAACGCCACTAAGAAAGGAACACTTCGATGTACCGAATGTTGTCAAAGATGAAAAATACTGATTAGTAATAAACTGGTACATATTTATAACCTTATGCATAAGGAGCGGTAATTATATTTTTTATTTCAATAGATATTTTTTGAGTAGCCAGAGCTTTCCACCGAGCAGCTGATGATCACCCCACGTTGTATTTCAATCCTCGATCACGTCGGTGTTACCGAAAGCTGGGAAAGGGCGCGATGCACGCTCACACGATAAAACAAGAAACGTCACACCGAGAAATAAGAACCAATATTAATCACCCTTGTACAAATTAATTGAAACAAAACAAATAATCCGTTATTATTTGTTTGTTCTGGTTTTTTTTTTTCGTATTTTTTCAATGAAACATGACCCAGTGCACATGCTAACTCTCCGTATGTCTATTCCACCAAGTCGTTCCTTGCAGATTGACCACAGATTCTCGATTAAATTTAACTCAGGAGAGTTTCCGAACCAATTTATAGTACTTTGATTTGCTCACTGGTAAGGCTTGCCATTGGAGGCACGGTGGAGTAATGGATAGATTGGATTGAGGAATCGGAGAGCCGAGTTCGAATTCCAGGCGAATCCATTACATTCACTTACGTGCTAATCCTCTTCTTCTCTCTCCAGCTATGGGTAAATAGCAGGACAGACTGGGTTCTATACCAACTAGTCTAGAAGGAAAACTCTGAATTCAAAACCTGCGGCGGGTCGTTTGGGGACCTTGTGGCACGTAGTCTCTGTAATCGACCCTTCAAAAAGTGTGGATGGTCCTGCACGAAACCTTCACCACTATAATCAAATCTCATCTGCTATACATGCGGGTTGGGGACCGCTTGTGAATTCCAAATTCCGATGAAACTCCAATATAACGGGATTATTCGGCTCAACCCACCTCGGGTGAGTGCTGTAGGTCGGGTAAGGCTTGCCAGTGTGTTCGTGCAAACAACTAATCGACAGTGGAGACAGTAGTGGAGACAGTAGTGTCTTGGCGTGATAAAAATCTGATTCAATCACGGATGACGCAATATTTTTCAAAACCAAACAAATTTCATCATACACCCCGAAAATAGATTCATATTACTGCACACCACTGCAAATGACCTAATCCGAGAAAAAAATAGAAATCGATTACATCCTGTCATTCCAGTGGGTTGAAAACTGGCCGTATGGTGAAAGAATAAGAAACTAAAGCGGTTGTTTCAATTAATTTGCACAATGGTGTATGTAGATCAGGCATGGGCAACCTATTGTGAATAGTGGGTCACATGAGATACAGTTCATTAAGGCGGGTCGCACTGCTAAAATAAAATCAAGACAATTTTTCATTAAAGATACCACAGCCAACAATGCACATAAGCATCTGCCTTAGAAATGAGGAAAAAGTCGATCTTTTTTTCTTTGGGGAAATAGAATGAATCTTTCATTCTATAATTAAAAGAAATAATTCAATAATTGTTTTTTGAGTAGCCAGAGCTTTCGACCAAGCGGTTGTATTTCAATGCTCGATCTCGTCGGTATTCACTGAAGTCTGGGAAAGGGCGCGATGCACGCTCACAAGATAACACAATGAAAGAAATGCCACGCCGAGAAATAAGTACTTATATATGTTTTCGTTCAGGGATTCACATGCTTTAGGTGGGCGATACTTGGGACAACTTCTGCTAGGTCAGTTCTTCCCTCTATCAACCGCTTGCCCATCTACTCATCCTAACGTGGTCTAAGACAATACAAAAATGGAGTCTCCGAAACAGTAACATGAACACGCCCAGCTCCCGCAAAGGGCGGACCAGGACTCTCCCCGATACCAAGCATGACTGTCAATATAGAGCAGCACCCGGGTATTTCAGGGTTTGTTGCCAATTTATGTGTGTGTTTGACCTACGGTCTTCATTATTATATAGTAATACAGAACAAATATGTTTTGTTGGTTAATATCTCCAGATGTTCCGGTGATGTAAAATTTTAGATACTGTTGTATTTCTTTCACAAGTCATCCACAGAATGACGGACACTTCATCTTTCCTTATGACTGATATTTCGACAGGAGAACTTTCTAAATTTCCTAAAAGGGTAAAAAAAGATCAAACGTTTCTTCAGGTGAATTTTGACAAAACTTTTGTCACATCTGGAGATGCGGGTAACTGTTAGCAAATTGAGAAAAGAAACTGGCGAGCCGGGTTCGAATTCACTTTTCACTTAGTAAAAACATGAATCTATCTTTTCTTCCCCTCCAGCTATAGGTTAAATAACACAGCTGAATGGGTTATCTTGCTTTGATGTGGCAACCAATCTAGTAGAAGGAAAACTCTAAATTCAAAACCAGCTTGCAAAGGGATGACCTCCGTCTGGCTAATTTGCCATACACCACCGCTACCATGACTGCAATACATATGGTGCCCCTACGACCATAATAGGTTACAGGACACACGATGTTTTTTTTACTTCTTATCGAAAATTCTCTCTTACACATTATCGTATATGATATTTATGGAAAAGAAAACTAGTTTGTTTTTGTTTTTTGCAGAGTAAGACCTCTAAATTCAACCGAGATTAATAGAAAAGACACAAGTGCCATCACCTTTCCTGGAAATGGATCAATAACTGTATGTATTTTGATACTTTAATTCATGACATTCGGCCTTGTGCCACATCTAAGCTACGCTTGGAAAATCGGTATTCATTGTTACTTTTCAGCCGGCTGGTTCTCTCCCCGACCTTCCTTAGTGATCTTTGAAGTTCTGAGATAAAACTTTATTTAAATCAATATTAATTTATTGACAAATGTTTGTTTTTTTTAATCTTATTTTCATCGCGCTCCTTCACGACACTTAGGTCGTCTTTTTTATTTTTAACAGGAAACATTTTTATCGTCACAACCTGTGTGGAATCTTCCACGTTTGCCAGTTACCCCCGCAGGAAAATGCACTCTTCCCCTGTGGTGATTATCGTCACCATCACACACATACATACATACAGATCGTACGACAAGCATTCATTGGCTAATCTCCTCAAAACTAGCTCGCTGATTGATCAATTCCGACCAATCAGATCGCCTGCACGCGATGAATGATATTTCCCGCGTTTTCGCTGGGAGCCGGTCACGTTTTACACAATATTATATAAACAAAGCACGAGTAAGCGCTCTTTCTCTCTCTCTCGCTCCCTCTCTCTCTCTCTCTCTCTCTCTCTCTCTCTTCATTCCTTGCTGCCAAAATGTGACCTTCAAGAACTCTCGTTTTAACCTTACGGACGTTAAAGATCATTACCAACACTCACACAAGTACGAACAGTCAGAATTTCAACCATGGAGAGATGCTAAACTAATCCACACCAATCAAAACTTTGACCTACTACACTTTTCCCGCGCAATTTCTTCTGACTCGACAAACAGCATTTCGCTCTCCCAAGAACATTGCTTACAATACTAAAGAAAGTGAATTAACACACTACTAAAAACAGTATTTGTAAATTTCAATCAAACAACAAAACAACTAACGGTAAACAACTCTTACAAACTTCAGACAATAGTTTTAACAAGCGCACACATGCACACTAGTGACTGAACTCTCACAGAAGACATTTTTGTGCACGACAAAACTCCTTGTTTAATTTCACACACAAACCTTAAGAACAGGACTACACACATTGACACTCAGCATAAATATATTACATGATTCAATTCAACTAGTCCCACTTGCCCAACAATATGTCTTATTTGTGTATATTGAATTTATATAAATCAATGTTATTGTTAAACCTTTAATCATATTGTCCTTATTTGAGTTTCTCTTAAATGATTTGCCTTCAATGTTCTTGTTTTCTTTACTTGTTGTGGATGAATGTCCTGTGAACACCTACATTTCTAAGCCTTCTGATAACCTAACCTTCTGATACACAAAATACATTCGCCAATCCACAACACCTGGACTCTCCGCAAGAGGTCGCTAAGGGTACCGCGAGAAACAGTGATAAATAAGTGAATTCATTTTTTGTTTGATTTTTGTTTAATTTCATCTTCGTAATTTTACTATATAGACGTACGGAATATTGTTAGAAAATCTTTGGTTATTATAATGAAGGCTTCAACATCTTATATTATTTAAATTTATAAAAACTAGAAAGATCCGTGAAAATTTCACGGTTTTCCAATTAAAATTTTTTTTGTAGGTCTTAATTCTTGACGCTTAATAGTGAGTTCTACGACAATAAAATATCCGTAGAAATTTCCCTGTTGGATCGTTAAATATTTGAACTTCAACAAATTACTGCAGTAACGCTCATAAATATGACTGCTATACTTTATTTTAAGAAGTAAGGGGGTAAAAATTAAAATATTTGAAATTGACAACTTTGTCCATTTCACTGAAACAGCTGTTAAATACTTCTCTATTTCCTTCTTTGTTTCTTTCTTTTTCTTTTTCTTTCTTTTTTGTTTCTTTCGTTCTTTCTTTATTTTTATATTTTCTTTCTTTTTTCTTTCCTTTTTCGTTCTTTTTCTCAATGAAATCAAGGAATCTCTTTTCGGCACTTTCCACGCAATCAAAATGGAATAGTCCATTATTTATGAGGTATTGACAGGAGACTTTAAACACTTTTATCTTGGCTTCTTTCTTTCTTTTTCTTTCTTTCTTTCTTTCTTTTTTCTTTCTTTCATTGAAATCAAGGAGTGACTTTTCGACGCGATCAAAACGGAATAGTCCATTATTTATGAGGTATTGACAGGAGACGTTAAACACTTTTATCTTGGCTTCTTCCTTTCTTTCATTCTTTTTTTCTTTTTTTTTTCTTTCTTTCTTTCTTTCTTTCTTTCTTTCTTTCATTGAAATCAAGGAGTGTCTTTTCCACGGGATCAAAACGGAATAGTCCATTATTTATGAGGTATTGACAGGAGACGTTAAACACTTTTATCTTGGCTTCTTCCTTTCTTTCTTTCTTTCTTTCTTTTTTTCTTTTTTTTTCTTTCTTTCTTTCTTTCTTTCTTTCTTTCTTTCTTTCATTGAAATCAAGGAGTGTCTTTTCCACGGGATCAAAACGAAATAGTCTATTATTTATGAGGTATTGACAGGAGACGTTAAACACTTTTATCTTGGCTTCTTCCTTTCTTTCTTTCTTTCTTTCTTTCGTTGAAATCAAGGAGTGTCTTTCCCACGGGATCTAGACGGAATAGTCCATTATTTATGAGGTATTGACAGGAGACGTTAAACACTTTTATCTTGGCTTCTTCCTTTCTTTCTTTCTTTCTTTTTTTCTTTTTTTTTCTTTCTTTCTTTCTTTCTTTCTTTCTTTCATTGAAATCAAGGAGTGTCTTTTCCACGGGATCAAAACGAAATAGTCTATTATTTATGAGGTATTGACAGGAGACGTTAAACACTTTTATCTTGGCTTCTTCCTTTCTTTCTTTCTTTCTTTCTTTCTTTCTTTCTTTCGTTGAAATCAAGGAGTGTCTTTCCCACGGGATCTAGACGGAATAGTCCATTATTTATGAGGTATTGACAGGAGACGTTAAACACTTTTATCTTGGCTTCTTCCTTTCTTTATTTCTTTCTTTCTTTCTTTCATTGAAATCATGGAGTATCTTTTCCACTGGATCAAAACGGAATAGTCCATTATTTATGAGGTATTGACAGGAGACGTTAAACACTTTTATCTTGGCTTTTTTCATTCTTTCTTTCTTTTTTTCCGTCTTTCTTTCTTTCTTTCTTTTTATCATTGAAATCAAGGAGTATCTTTTCCACTGGATCAAAACGGAATAGTCCATTATTTATAAGGTATTGACAAGAGACGTTAAACACTTTTATCTTGGCTTTTTTCATTCTTTCTTTCTTTTTTTCCTTCTTTCTTTCTTTCTTTTTATCATTGAAATCAAGGAGTATCTTTTCCACTGGATCAAAACGGAACAGTCCATTATTTATGAGGTATTGACAAGAGACGTTAAACACTTTTATCTTGACTTTTTTCATTCTTTCTTTCTTTTTTTCCGTCTTTCTTTCTTTCTTTCTTTTTATCATTGAAATCGAGGAGTATCTTTTCCACTGGATCAAAACGGAATAGTCCATTATTTATAAGGTATTAACAAGAGACGTTAAACACTTTTATCTTGGCTTTTTTCATTCTTTCTTTCTTTTTTTCCTTCTTTCTTTCTTTCTTTTTATCATTGAAATCAAGGAGTATCTTTTCCACTGGATCAAAACAGAATAGTCCATTATTTATGAGGTATTGACAGGAGACGTTAAACACTTTTATCTTGGCTTCTTTCTTTTTTTCTTTCTTTTTATCATTGAAATCAAGGAGTATCTTTTCCACGGGATCAAAACGGAATAGTCCATTATTTATGAGGTATTGACAGGAGACGTTAAACACTTTTATCTTGGCTTCTTTCTTTTTTTCTTTCTTTTTATCATTGAAATCAAGGAGTGTCTTTTCCACGGGATCAAAACGGAATAGTCCATTATTTATGAGGTATTGACAGGAGACGTTAAACACTTTTATCTTGGCTTCTTCCTTTCTTTCTTTCTTTCTTTCTAGCCAAATCCCTGTCTTATGAACATTTCTCTTAATAACGATTTTAAAATAATTCAACAGACGAATATCGTCTGTTGAATTATTGTATTCGTTCGATATTGTGTGTTTGAAAAATTGACGCTTTCATAGAGGAAACTGAATGGAAATATTTACAGAAAGGCACAAGCAAGCTACGTTATGGTGGTGGGAAAGTGAATGAAACCGAGATGCCAGATTGGGATAAATAACATTGCAGATTCTTCTATGGATTTTTATCAAGATTCTCTAAATACATAGCAGATGCACCAGATCACATGTGGCAGCAATATTCAATGCATGGTCGAATTACGTTAACCCGAGAAGGTGCAATGAGTTTCCTGGAGGAGGTTAGCATCAGCCATGAAAGCAAAACAAATTATTTTATTTCAAGTCCTGACATCTAATGTTCAATTTTTTTTTTTTTTTTTGCTCAGATTAACCAATCCGGGTCATTGAGGTCATTCTCCTTTGACAATGTTTTTGGGCCAGAAGATAACCAAACAATTGTGTTTGAACAATCAAGGATGCAACATTTGGTTGAAATGGCCATTGAAGGGTAAAATATATATTTTTATTTTCTTTTTCTCAAATAAAATCCTTAGACGAAGGAATGGACAAAAATTAATTGATAGACCCACCTAAAAAATGTTGCAATAGTTGGAAATTTGGGAAGGGAGAGAATATATATTAGTTTTCTCTACTCTCCAATGTCCACTATGGACATTAATATATCCTTGATATACTAACACCATAACAAGATGGAGGGAAGGACTAGAATATCCCTCAAAATGAATTCCAAAAATGAGTTAAATATGAAAACGTTTTATATACAAAACATAAGTATTAAATTCTTGATAAAATCCAAAGAAAAATCTGCAATGTTATTGGTCCTGACCTAGCATCTTGATTTCAGTCCCTTTCCTACCGCCGAAATGTAGCCTCGTTCTATAAATACTTTCATGGTAATTGTTCTGATGAACTTTTCTCTATTGTGTAAGGATTATTCTTATATGTTTGTGTCAGTAATTGCGGCAAGCTAAGTTTAAGTACAGGTTGTCCATAAAGTTCGTGTGCACTTTAAAAAATTATAACTTCATTTTTATTTGCGACAGAGATAATCTGTAAAAAAAATGTCATAAACTTTAATGTTTTAAGTATAGCTAAAATAACTAATGTGATTTCAGGCATTACTGTAAATCAGTTGGCAAATGTTTTCCGTGAAGTGCAAAATCGTATTACCCTTCGCATTGCTAATGATGGAGGACATGTGGAAATTTCAATAAAACCTTAAAAAATATAGGTTTACTTCTTTCTAATCCTTTTACAAATTATTTCTATCGCAAATACAAATAAAGTTATAAATTTTTTAAAGTGCACACGAACTTTATGGACACCCTGTATAAGACAGTTTGAAGAAAAACCCTCTGACCCCGACCTTTTAGCCTTGTGCCACATTTTTGTATTTTACAAAATAAATATTACTTTCCTCTATGGTACATAGACTTTATGAATTTAAGCGCAGTACTAGATTGACGACAAGTTTCCATCATTTTGCAGTTGAAATTGCAAGATGTAACCGTAAGTTCTATGCTAACAGTCTCTTCTATCGCATTTCTCGCTTGTGGAACTCTCGTCTAATTTCTCCCTTCCCAGTCAGCTTTGATCTTCAAAAATTTAAATGCAATCTCGTTAACTTCTGTTTAATTAATACTTGTCCTTTTATTGTTATTTCTCCTTAATAGTGTTTTTCTCATATTCTCCAACACTCAGTAACCTCTTACGTCTTGGTGGCTTTATGGCCTTCCTTGGGTTAAAGTCATTTTAAAAAATAATTAATATAAAATATTCAGTACATATATATACAAGTTACGAAATGTCCCACCAAGAGATATTAAATCACATACAAGAAGGAAAATAGTCTGGTAAAGGGGTGAATAAAAAGGTGTTACTGTTCTCGAAAAGGAAACATCACAGCCCTGTGGTATCTCTTCGGTTCCACTTTAGAATGCATGGAACGTGTATCGTTTTCTGTTAGCAGGCAAACGGCAACTGAATATTCTTACCAACGATCTGTCACGTGGCTTTCAAAGACTCCTTGAGACATCAATAAATACTTCATCCAAAAATCGATAGTCGCTTTTGAAAGTTAGTGAAAGAGTTAATCGTATATTCTGCCGTTTTTCCTTTTTACCTGGGAATATGAAAAAAAGAGACCAGTCGTAGAAAGTTATTAATGTAAGGAAATTGATCGCATGTTCGTAGAATTAAGCCCAACGCAACCAAATGTCAGCATATCTGGAATCATTTCTTATTTCCGGAAATGCATAACCACACTCATTGTGAACGACTGTTCACAGATAAACGGGACTAGAATTTGAAATCTTCCATTCATCGAACCGATCTAACATAAAGAACAGAAAGTCTACAGAACAGGAAGTCTAAAAAACCAAGGACACAAAAGGGGCCATTACATGATAAGGGAGTGATGCAGTGAACCAGAAGCAGGTCCGTCACAAAGGTATTAGCAGTAGGGAGGGACAGCAACTCCAGAAGGGAGCATAATCTCCAGAGGGGAGCCACTGGTAGAAGCGTAGTTTCTCACATAAAGGTTAATTTGAATAATATCCACAGTATGCGTTGTTTTTCTCTGTCCCTCTTGCCTTCAGTCTTGAGAGTACCAAATTTTCCAATCCCCCTTTCCTCATTATGTGCCCTAGGAGTTCCAACTGTCTCTTCCTGATATTGAGAATAAGTTTCCTTTTTGTTTCCATTTTCTGTAAAACCTCGTCGTTGTTCGCATGTTCGGTCTATGGTATCCTCAACATCCTCCTGTAGTGCCAGATTTGTGTTTACTTCAAGTCTGTAGTGGGATTTTATGATGTAAATGGGTAAAAATAAGTGACACAAAATATGGAATTTAAAACGACAATTCATGCATGTTATTAACAAATGAAATTACATGTGTACACAATGGAAATCAAAAGAAAACTAGCTATAAGAATGTGCTTGTTTGTATGTGTGTGTGAAACAAGGGTGTGTGATACATACGCATGTGCATGTGTGTGTGTGCGAGAGTTCAGGCAACAGAGGACCATTGAAGCGAACGCACCCCGGTGGCAGCCATCTTTACTTTCGACAACAGCTGGAATCAATAAAGAGAACGAGATGTTTGCCTTTTCATAGACTTAAAGAGCGCACCCTTACGAAGGTTTTTGGCAAAGCCAAGTGGATTAACTCGCAAGTACCCCCCACACATACACACTTCATCTGTGAGGAGATTGTCCCGCATTTACTGCCACATAGGAGGGCTGATATTACGTAACAGTTCAGTAATCTTTTCTTTGGGTGCCTCTATTCTACGACTGATAAACAGATTGAAAAACTCTAATTTTGACATGCTTGGTGATTAAATAGCACCAGCAGAAAGCAAATCTACATTTGGCAAAATAGAAAATGATTCACGTTAGTCGCATGAATGCTAGATTTTTCTCACTTTAACTGTATCATTTATAAATTGGATTTTAAAATTTCAACTCAGTTTTTATTTATATATATTAGAACCTCCATTATGGAGCACCTCCCTACGATTCGGTTATCATTCACTTTCAGTGAATACTAGCAGCATGGCTCGGCGTTGCCCGTGCTTGATTCAAAAATCGTACGACTCATACAGCAATCGCTATCACTTGACTTAAAATATTTTTGCCGTTCCTTGCTTTTAAAGGAGTGCCCTTTGCCGTGCTGATGTTGCTACATGCCTTACTTCTTGCCTATCTCACACTGCGATTTTTTTTTCTAAGCTCTATACTAAACATTAATTCTGTTACAAAAAAAGAACTAAATAAAATGAACACAAAACGATCAGCTTTAAAAAAAAAAGGACTCGTAACTGGAAAAACGGAATGAAAAAAGAATGTTAACAACAAATACTTTTTCACACCTAACCCAGTTCTGCGGAATCAGAATCAACGTTGAGTTTAAGCAAGCGAATGAGCCAATTGGAGTAAATTGCCATGCAGATTTAAATTTTTCCCACTTGTGACGAATGCAGCTATCGATTTTTTTGCATGCTAGTTGGCTCTCACGTTGGCCAATAGAATCGTCCTGCCTATTCGTGGCAGCCAGCTATAGGCTCTCACTCTGGCCAGTAGAAAATAGCCGCAAACTACATGAAAACTGCCGTAGAAGCATGAAAAAATCGATTATTTCCACTATCGATGGGAGTCGCTAACTTGGAGCATGTGCATGTAAATTTTGGTGCAAATCCGTCGAAAATTGCGGCTGTGAATTCGTTACACACACACACACACACACACACACACACACACACACACACACACACACACACACACATCCTGCCTTTTATAGATAGAGATATGTCTCTAAAATTGTCCATCTCCTCGGTTAGCAAGCAAGGAAATTCGTCCGTTACGAACCTGTACATTCCGGGTTTGCTTGCTGCCATGTGATTTCCCCAAACCGAGCTCCCACACACAGCATGGCGTGTAGGCATGACTCGGTCTGCTTTTGTCTCTCGCGAAGTGAGCATCTCCCCTAGCATTAGCCCCAAAATTTTTGTTTTAAATATTTTTTTTATTTTAGTTTTACTGTTAATAAATAAGCTACCATGGGTCCAAAGAAAGTTCTGAGTCTTTGGGGTATTCTCTTGGGTTGGGTGTGAGTGGCCAGGATGTGGAGGAGTTGGTGGAGGGCCACACGGAAGAGCTAGCCATTGAAGAACCCCATGGCCTTCAGCTGGAGAAGCAACAAATGGCAACTGAAGAAATAGCCTCAGAGGAGGATGGGAGAGGGGGTGCGAGTGTGCCTTCGCCAGTGATTAAGAATATTTGTTCAAAATGGAGTGAAGTAGTTTTGTTGGGAAATATCACCCTAATAAAGCTATTGTCCTTATATATATATATATATATATATATATATATATATATATATATATATATAAAGATCAAACAGTAATATTCCATGGTTATAATTTATTACACTGGAATCTTAATCACGATCCAATTCATCAGACCTACAAATTCAAAAAGCTATATATATATATATATATTGTGACGAATGCAGATAGCCCAAACACGCATATATTAAGGTTAGTCTCCGCCTGACAACAGAAGAGGTCACGTGGGAGTCTCGAGACATTTTGGGAAAGCAAGTCAAGAGGTTGACTGACCCAACAACAGACGTCTAGACAAAAGCTAGACAGGGGACTAACGTAAGGTCATGACGCAGCGGGAACTGGAATTCGCGCCAAAATACAGTGACACGTGGGAATTAGAAAATTACTTGGAAGTCAGTTGCTGTCTTGCCTTTGAAGGAGCAAGACTCGAAATCGAAGCGCTGATAACTTATGAACGGAAAGATGAGACTCATTTTGATAATAATGGAACTTGTCCGATTCATCCCAAGCAACTCCGGATAAGAAATGTAAGGATATGTATTTCTGTTCGTTATCTCCAAATTGAAGAAGATAAATCGAGTTATTTATCACAGAAGACGGAAGGAAATTTGTACGCTGAGAATACAGCCTGCGTTTGAAGAAATAAAAAAGAAAAGCCAGAGAGAGGAAGAAAGTATATATCTCTGTTACAAGCTGAATTGTGTAAAGAAAAAGAAACAAAGAAAAAAGAAAACAAGAGAGAGGAAGAAAGTGTATATCCCTGTTGGAGTTGAACCGTGTTTGCAGCTGAACTGTATACAGAAGAAGAAAGAAAGAAAAAAGAAAACCAGAGAGAGGAAGAACGTGTATATCTCTGTTACAGCCGGACCGTGTGTGAAATTGGATTTGTGTAAAGAAAAGGAAAGAAAGAAAAGAGGAAGCGTGAGAAAGAAAAGAAAGGACAATGAGTAAAAGAGAGAACTTTATATGAAGATAAGTAACTATATGTTTTGGAACCGTGTTAGAAAGATATACATGCATCCTTTATGTTCTCACATACACCTTTCCACATGTCAAAATAGATTTCTGCATTCGTAGTTATTCATACTCATTTTTTTAACCGTTCGGGTTCAATCGAATCCACTTGGATTTAGGCATATTTTGGTATCCCAACATAAGTCTTGAGATCTGGTCGTCGGATGTTTTACTCATGCTTATATTTTTCTTTTATTTTAATATTTTGTGTATATGTACACATTAAAATTCTTATACCAAAATTCATTACGCCTTATCGTTCATCCTTGAATTGTGGGTCAGTATTCGTGTTGAAACCGAAGCGAACCTGTGAAAAGACTACTGTTCGATTATCCTAATCGAACAGTGTTCTTTAAAATATTTTTGTTTACTAATTGTCCATTTGTCATGGGAGAGATAGCCCGTGTCTCTCCACAGATGTGATAATGTATATATCTTCTGGTCGGCGTATGATCGCATTATAAGCCATTCGTCGACTAGGGCATATGACAATATATATATATATATATATATATATATATATATATATCATTTTATTCATTTTTTCAATATATTTTTCTTAATATGAACTA
Source organism: Acanthosepion lycidas (assembly GCA_963932145.1). NCBI lineage: Eukaryota > Metazoa > Mollusca > Cephalopoda > Sepiida > Sepiidae > Acanthosepion > Acanthosepion lycidas. The sequence continues at coordinate 4,761,845 of OZ010614.1, read as the reverse complement.
TCTTAAAGTGATTTATGGTTAATCTTATTATATCTTATTTGTAAGCATATTTTGGTAATTTTGCGTGGTAACAAATTTTAACACCAAAATAATTTACTTTTCTCCAGGTTTTCAGATAAAACGTTTAGCCATCTTGACACCATTTGTCATAACAATCAATGAAAAATCCTTCGAGTTATTCAGTTACAAAGAGAATAGGATAAAATTGTTTTGTTTCAGCTCCACTATGTTTTCCCAACGGTGCAATGGTGAGAGGAAAATGATCATTCAGGCTTTTAGTACCTATCATTCATACTCTGGTTTCCATTTTCAAAGTCCATTCAAGAACCATCAAGAAAATGGGGAATAAATTTTTAAAAAGAGAGAACAATAGAGAGGAAAACTGAATCAGGAGCTCAAAACGGTTAGAGGGATCTACATTTCAACTTAGAACTAAAAAGATCAAGTAGAAATATCCAACTCAATCCATAAGATGTTTAGCGCGTGACAGAGGAGTTTCAGCTATGACAGTCCAAAAAGCAGCGAAAAAAGACTTGGAAATGAAATCGTACGCGAAATGTGTGAGGCAGCTTGTTACTCCAGGACAGAAAGTCAGAAGATTTGAGAGAGCAAAGATCATCTTGAATAAGTTGGAAAATGATCCTGGAATATATATATATATATATATATATATATATATATATATATAAAGAATATTTGTAGAGATGCCATAATTGATTTTGTTTAGGTTGGGTTTCTACTGTTTGATGTATAATGCTTCAAGGATTTTTAGTTTTTGTCTATTGTTTTCATGTCGAAGTATAATTGTGTTTTTGTAAAAAAACAACATAGTTTATAAATTCAAGTGCTCTTTGGGAGAGTGTATTTCCAACGAATTAAATAATATTTATGTTGGTCACACCACAAACTCGCTTTCACGACGCTTGACACTACATTTGAATGAAAACTCTAACATTTT
>OZ010614.1:4725887-4755887 GCA_963932145.1 Acanthosepion lycidas | reverse complement strand
AGAAACGGCACCCTGTCAACGAACCTTGCTTCTGGTCTGAGCGGCAACGCAACACTGTATCAAAGTTCATGAGAATCATCTTCTGGGTGATATTGGGGAGAGTGAAAGTATTTTTTTTAACCTCTTCGCCGGCCTAGACGTGTATATACGCTTTTTTATAACGTTCAAAAACCAACTACAGACGTGTTTATACGGTCGCTGTTGATCCATTTTATGCTGTTCTGAACTTGAAACGAGTCCGACTGTCAACTCAAACGTCTAATAGAGGTGTTAGCCACCGCTCGGGTACTTCAAGGTACCTCAATTTCTTAGTTGCTATATTAAAAACAAATAAGAAAAATCGTCCCAAAATGAAACGTTGTCCCCAGGAATAGTGGCGGGGGAGGGGTTAAAGACATTACCTAACAGTTGGAAATAACATGATATTTAAGGCTCATTTATTGTTTGTAGCATTTTTATTTTCTTATAAACATTTTGCTAAAAGATAATTTAATGCTTCGTAAATCTGTACGTCACAATTTCTCATAAAGATATTGATCGCTCCAGTGATGTCTGGGTCGAATTAAGCTTTTGGTTGCAGCGACGTTTCTAGTAAACAAAAAGTTCATGCGTGGAAGGGCAGGTAAAAATCAAAGTGAATATAGAGGCGATGTTTTTATGCTTCATAATCTTGCTAATTAATACAACTTTCAGAAATTATTTTTAAAATATTGTAATAATACTTTATTAAATTAAATACGACTAAAAGTAAGTTTTCCTAAGTGATATTTGTCGTAGCAGCAATGACAAGACAGCAACTCACAAATAAGATCCACAGATTTAATGGAGTTTAATTCGGCAATCATCATGGTGGCTAACAAATTCATTAACAAAACATTTTAAACACGACGGGCAAACTTTATAGATATTAACTATGACGTAAAAATTGTTGGTAACCTAGAAACCAGATAAAATAGGTTTGGGTAGGCCACTTCCTGCACCCCTTGTACATTCGCTAATACAGGTCTGCCTCACCGTACGTCGTTAATTGCTTCCAGAGGTCACGAATTAGGTCGAAAAACGACTTAAGTCGAAATAACCACACTATAAACCGTAAATAAGCACTCCCCCATTGCCTATTACAGTATTCATGATATGTACGTACATTATTCTGAATAAAATAATTTATCAACGATATAGCCTTACGCTAAGCATTAGCAATGAAAAAACGCTTTGGCAATTTTTTCCAATATAATCCAGTTTCGTCAACGTTAAAAATCTATTCAGGAAGAAACCCATTTTCTTCAATTATCTTAGCGAATGCTTTAGGAAATTCGGCTGCTGCTTGTTCGTTAGCTGATGCACTTTCACCTTGCTTCTTAATAGAGTGGTAACTTCTTAGTTCTTTAAATCTCATAAAACCAGCCTTGACTCGCTTTAAACTCTACATCTTTCTCATCTGGGTATTTTTTGTTCAGGTCCTCAAACAAGGACAACACTTCTGCTTGAATGATTTCTTGACTAATAGCAACACGCCGATGATTCAATCTATCAATCCACCTACCGTGGAAAACGCCAATATTGAGTTCTTAAAGACCTCTAAATAAGACGACAACACAGAGTCACAGATGTTTTCATATTTCATTCTCTAGGATTTATGATGATTATATTAACATTTACTGTAAATGTATTTATTTTAATATGATTTTATATACTTTTATTCTTATTTATTGTACAGTAACATGATTTTATGTGCGTTTAACGCTTTTCTAGTGATATTATGACTTCAGTATTTGTGGCAGACAGATGTAAAGTCGTATAAAAATGACTTAAATTTGATTTTTATTTTTCTATATATTTTTGTGACAAACGACTTATATTCGAGAACGATTTAACTCGAAACGACGTAACCCGAGGTATAGCCGTACTTTGGGGTTCAGAAAGGCGGATGTCGAAAGAGAGAAGAGAGATAAAACATTATTTCAGTGATTATGTTAATAATATTTGACCATACCGCTATCTTATTGTTCATAATTTTATCTTATTTTCTTTTTCTTTCTGCTTTTTTTTTATCCCTATTTTCTTATATACAACGTCACCACCTAAACTCCACCTAATTTTACTTATTAATTATTTTCTTTTCATATTCCTCGCTCCCCTTCTTTTGAACAGGAGTAGGGGTTTATCCTTTGTTTCCTGTTTAAAATTGTCTTTCTTGTTCTTTCTACCCAGTAGTCCCTTGCGTCTTAGTGGCTTTATCCTCTTGCTTAGGGTGAACTGATTAAAAAAGCTATTCATATCTCGAATATTTTATATAATATGCTGACTGTTCGTTTCCGTCTGTTAGAATGGTTCGCCAATCCCTGCTGTAGACGCCTGTTCAGGCACATTTGTGTTTGTTCAACACCCAGAGTCAACCTGTGGTTTACATTTCAACTACATTGAGTGAACTTTAGTTAGAGATTCTGGCAGAGGTTGAATAATCGGACATGATCAACAGTTCAACAAGGCCAGTGCACTCAAACCCTCGGTCACGATGGCTAGTGATTGCGTGCTAAATCAACCATCGACCGTTTCCGAATAGTTTTGCCTAATCCAACTCACAAGGCTTGGATCAACCCGGAGTGTTGTTTTTAGGCATGGAGTATTGCTGCCATATATGGTCCGGTGCCCCTTCTGTTTGTCTCGGGGTTCTTGATAAGATCCAGCGACGGATATGCAATGTAATTGGCCCATATCTGGCATCTAGTCTGCAGTCGCTCTCTCACAGATGTGCCGTCGCTTCCCTCTGTCTTTTGTGCAAATACTTTCATGGTAATTGCTTCGATGAACTGCTTTCGCTGGTTCCCAAACTTCATGAATTAAGCGTTCTACTAGGCTGGCATCTCACTCACACCCTTTCACTGTTGAAACTGTTAAATGTAGCCGTCTCTTCTACTTTAATAGCTTCATGTCTCGCACTTCTCGCCTGTGAAACTCCCTCCCCTTTTCCTGTTCTCTGATAGCTATAATCTCCAACTATTCAAATGTAATGTCAATCGATGTCTCCAGATGCCCTGATCTATCCCCTATCCTTCTCTTCATCCTTTCCTCTATCACTCCTATTTGCTCTCGCTCCAATTCTCTGTAACCACTTGCGTGCTAGTGGCTTCCTGCCTTGCTTGGGGTGAAACGCTTAAAAAAAAAACCCAATGGTGACACACGCTGGGATAATCCCCCCCTCCTCAATTCCGATATAATCAAAAAGTTACTGTTTTAACAAATTGAATATGGTGAGATTCGAACCTGGGGTTTTATGGTTGGAAGACTAATGTTCCTTAGACTTTCCTTATCGTTTTATTATCTAAATTAGACTCCAGCCATAGTGCTTTAAAAGGAATCCTTTTATGGTTTCATACTTTAGATACTTATTCGTGATGTAATATTCTGGTCAAGGGTGCAAGGAAGGGTAGAGTCTTATAAAAACTTATCTTAGGCACCCGGTGGTAGACGAATCTGTTGCATAATCTGTTGGAGGAATGAAACACTTGTATGTAGAATGTTTCACTATTTATATTTCCTACTCGACGTATCGATCATCACCTCGTTTGTTAGGGCGGGTCTTTTTCAAAATGAACCTTTCGACTTGTTCCGGGCCATTTACAGTCTCTCTCTGTTTGATTTTAGGTTGAGCCTCAATGCTGCGATAAAGGAATTATACAGCGCTCGTTTGAGTATTTGTTTGAGAAGCTAGGAAAACAGAATACAGCAACAGTGAAAGCATCATACCTGGAAATTTACAACGAACAGGTAAGACAAAAACTTCACACAGAAGCATTCACAAATATAAAAAAAGAAACCACTAACAAGAAGGCTTACACTGCACATGTCTGGCCATTTGTCCATTGCAGGACATCTACATCAACACTCCTGTCCACATTAACAATATAAAAAATTACTAAACGACAACACAACTATCCTACACCATGAAAACAACAAATCTAGATTACAAATACTAGAAATAATTTATATTAAAAAATTAAAGCCGGCACTGAACAGAATCAACTATGAATACTGCAGTAATGTTCTGAAATGCCTGTAAAGGAACAGTTTTTTCAGGCTTTAATGCACGCGTGTCTATGACATTATAACATAGAAGACAAAATAATTCCATAATGGATAATTTTTTCACGTTCTAATGAACGCTCAGCACATTGTCAACAGTTTTGCATTTAAAAGCATAATGAAAAAAATACGGTAATGGAAAACAACCCACATCTTTATATAAATACTTATACTAATGAACATATAGTCTTGTACTACTTGCACCCCTGAAGATGATCTTAAGAGAAGATCGAAAGTACTTGGGAAATTAAAATAAAACAAATTTCAACAGCTATAGCACATTTCTCTCATCCTTTAACATCAATACACGGAAGGTTATTCGTAAGTATGAACGGATTTTATTAAAAATTAGCAGACGTAATGTCTGTAATTTATTCAATCAGATATATATATATATATATATATATATATATATATATATATATATATATATTATTATTATTATTATTATTATTATTATTACGTATCACCCTATTTTACTTTTATGATAGTAGTGGGGGGGTACAGTAACATATAATATAAAATCAGGAATTCTTTTCCCAATTGTCTTTCATGATTGATCAAACACGGCCAACACATTATCCTGCATATTCCGACATAGTAGGAAACAATACAACTATTTCCACATACATAAACACATTTAATTTTTGTACATTGAACTTTTATCGATTGCCACTAAGATCCAATAAATTAGAATTCCTAACACTTGAATTACTTAACACATCGTTGTCAGTAACCACGCTCACTGAAACAGGACAGTCCTAGTTTTTGACAACAAAATTTTATGATCATCAATTTTTGGCGATAAAATTACAATGCTTGATCACGTGATCATAATCACCCAATCAGATTAAATTTCGATTAGTTACTAATCGGTACCACTCTGTTTGCATAAAACAGGAAGAAATATCTAAAAATATGGCATCGTCATGTCGAAGTTAGCTCCTCCTTAATTCCCTAATTGTTCACTAGGGGGCGCTCACCCTACACTATAAAAACTCGGCAACTTCTTACCTCGTTCTCTTTTTCATTTCTTCATTTCAACGAATACCTCTACAATGTAAGCTCTCGCAAGTATAGCGTTTCCCACTTGCGGGAAGACGCCATGAACATTATACACACATACACGTACGTACGAACATTCACCAAAGAACAAACACAAATGTTCACACACGCAAATGTTATTGTCTATCTCCATTGTAAAATTGTGTTGTTTAATGCATATATTTGTTTATATATATATATATATATATATATATATATATATATATATATATATATATATATCTGTGTGTGCGTGTCTATATATATATATATATATATATATATATATATATATATATATATATATCGGTCTTGTTTGTTTTCTTTACATCTTCAGTTGGACTCAATTTGAGTCCGGCCCACTACAGTCACGTCTTTCCATCTCAGTTTAATTTTTGAAAATGATAGCACTGTGAAACCGGTAAAGTTACTCTTAAAAATATTCATAACGTCTCCAGTTACACTTCTTTTTCCTATATATATATATATATATATATATATATATATATATATATATGAAAGTGGACATTGAGATCAGCATCCAGCAGTGACAGTCTGTTTCATGCTTGAACGCAACCGAAAACGAAACAGACTGTTGCTGCTCAATCTGTACTTTTATATTTACATACGCTCTATCCCAGATATTGACTACTTTAACCCATAAATATAGCATACTTTGAAACTATATTTTATGGTATATATTGTTGGGGACCTTACCCATAATAACGTAATGGACTATTCCATACGCAATAAATACTGCGCCTCAAGAGGAAGCAGAGAGTTCCGTCTAAAGTCTGAGCTCCGTCTGAAGTCTGGAGTTCAGTCTGAAGTCTGGGTTCAGTCTGAAGTCTGCAGTGAAGTCCGTCAGGAGTCTGTCAGTCAGTCAGAGCGAGCGAGTCAGTCAGTCGAGTCAGAGGCAGTCCAAAACAGAGTCGCGTTCAGACAATTACTACTAAACCTGATTGTTCGTACTAACACTTTCTAATTCTCTGTATATATTTCTGTTTATAATATATCTGTGTTATTCCATCCGCCGCCTTCGAGTTCTTCTTTATTGGTTCTTAACTTGGACTATCACCGTGGTACAAGGAACCGGACCATAACATATATATATATGTATATATATATATATATATATATCATAAAATATACCCCTTGCTACACACACACACATATATATATATATATATATATATATATATATATATATATATATATATATATATATAGATAGATTGATAGATAGATAGATAGATATAGATATATATATTAGGTGTATGTATGTAGCAAGGGCTATATTTTATTATATATATATATATATATATATATATATATATATATATATATATATATATATATAGATAGATAGATAGATAGATATAGATATAGATATATATCATAAAATATTTCAAATATGTTTGCTTGAATAATATCGACAAGTTTTGTCCATCAAAATTTTTATTAACTTTTTCAAATTCCCGAATTAGTTGCTCTACATAATCCGCAAATTTATCAAAGTTAATATTTTATTTTTATTCCGAGTACTTTCGAATGTTGCTACATGTTTATGTAAAAGTTTTTTTTCGACTAATTCCGGTGTTCGCACGTCTGTTCAACTGTTTTTTAGCCACAACAAGCAATATTCAAAATTTCGGAATAAAATAAAACTTTTTGAGATGTTTTCTGTTGAATAGTGACTTTGTGAAGAGAAATGGATTCTTCATGACAATCGTAAATGATCGGTTCAATGGCTTGAAGAAGCGCCCACACACTATCCAAAACCGTCATTGTACCAAGAGAAGATTATGGTGACTGCCTGATGGTTCGCGATTGGCACTATCTATTACACCTTTCTGGAATCAAAACAGAACATCACTGCTGAGATATTACTGCTAGCAATTGGATGAAATGCACATTCGGTTAAGCAATGTACGTTCAGGTACTGGTTACGCGATGACGTCCAATTCTGCTTTGTGACAATGCTCGGAGACATGTCAGAATCACACTGTAGAAACTTACCGACTTGGGACACGAGTCACACCCACCATATTCCTTTGATCTCTCGCCCACTGATTCACATTTTTCAAGCATCTTGACAATTGTTTAAGCCAAAAGACGTTCCGTCTCAAAAAATATGCAGAAACTGTATTCTCAGATTTCTTGGAGTCCGAAACCTTTAGAGTTTTATTGCCAAGTCGATAGCAGAAATTTTCAGATGTTCAAGGCTCCTATTTTGACTGATTTAAATACTCTTCAAATAAATTAATTCAATAATGTTGATTCCAAAATCGAGCTTTACTTTCCGAGCAACCTAATATTAATGGTGTTTCTCGACTATGTTTAGTAGCCACGAGAACTTGATCCTATTTTTTTGTAAGAAAACTACTTGAGTCAAATGATTTCCAGTTTTCGAAGATTGAAAAATGCAATATACAGCTACCATAGGATGTCAGCAAACTACGGCCTGATGATTAAAAACTTTTAGTTCCAAATTAATTATTCTTTCTTTTTCTTTTTTTTAATCTTTTTACCCTAATCCAGGGTGGTCGGGTGTGTGAAAGAATATGAAAAAAAGAAAACATTAATATGGAGAGAGAAATATAAAAGAACATGAATTAAGAAAACTGAAGATAATGATTACAATTGCATTTATATTTTTGAAGATCAAAGTTGGCTGGTAAACAAAAAGCTAGAAGAGATTTCCACAAGCGAGAAGTACAAGAGAAGAAACTGTTGGCAGAGAACTTACGGTTCCATCTAGCGGCCATTTCAAGTGTAAAATGATGAGATCTTACTGCCAATCTAGTACTGCACTTAAATTCATAAAGATTAGGTGCCAAAGAGGAAAGTTTATCAGAACAATTACCATGACAAAATTGATAGAAAAGGCAAAGTGAAGCTGTTTCATCAGTGGCAATATGACTGAAAGCGAGATGTCAGCTCAGGACCAATAATATTGCAGATTCTTCTTCTAAATATATAGCAGAAGCACCAGACCAAACCGGACCAGATCAGACGTGACAGCAATATTTAAAGACTGGACGAATGGTGGGTTTGGTTTGGCTTGTGTTTTACGGCATATCAACCTCAATGCCGACAAAGTTTTTATTGCTAGTAATATTTTGTTTGGTCAAAAATCTATTTCTGGTAATATTTTTTCAATAATATATTGTTGGTAATATTTTTTTCTTCAAAAATTTATTGCTGATAATATTTTTTTTTTCAAAGTATTCCTGGTTTTAAAACCCATTTTTACCCCAGTTTCAAGGTTAACTATTTGCCCATAGCTGGGACCCTTACAGGTGCTACCACCTCGGGTCAGGTTGGACCTGGGAACACCAGCAATTAAGAGATGGTCCCACGCTCCTCAAAACCTCTTGATCAGAGGTCTTGATGCTGGACGTGGTTTATCGTCTTACCCAGAACGCGGATGTAGTTTATCGTCATACCCAGGACGAAGACGAATGGTAGACTTATAAATATGTAAGATAGATTCTGGCGAGAAAAATTGTCTAATACGACACGACGAACCGACTTTCCTAACAGGAGACTTAGCAACTGATTCAATATAATTTTTCCATTTTATATCAGACTAGCAGCATGGCCCGGCGTTGCACGGGCTTGATTCAAAAATCGTACGACTCATATAGCAATCGCTATCACTTGACTTAAAATATTTTTGTCCTTCCTTGCCTTTAAAGGTGTGCCCTTTGCCGTGCTGATGTTGCTACATGCCTTACTTCTTGCCTATCTCACACTGCGAATTTTCTAAGCTCTATACTAAATATTAAATCTGTTACGAAAAAAGAACTAAACAAAATGAACACAAAACAATCAGCTTTAAAAAAGGACTCGTAACTGGAAAAAAACGAATGAAAAAAGAATGTTAACAACAAATACTTTTTCACACCCAACCCACTTCTGCGGAATCAGAATCAACGTTGAGTTTAAACAAGCGAATGAGCCAATTGGAGTAAAGTGCCATGCAGATTTAAATTTTTCCCACTTGTGACGAATGCAGCTATCGATTTTTTTTATTTTTTATTTTTTGCATGCTAGCATGCTAGTTAACATTCGTGTCAGTCAGCTGTTGGCTCTCACGCTGGCCAATAGAATCTTCCTGCCTATTCGTGGCAGCCAGCTATAGGATCTCACTCTGGCCAATACAAAATGACCGCAAACTACATGAAAACTACCGTAGAAGCATGAAAAAATCGATTATTTCCACTATCGATGGGAGTTGGGAAATGTAAAGTCGGTCTTGGCCTTCCTGCTAACTTGGAGCATGTGCATGTAAATTTTGGTGCAAATCCGTCGAAAATTACGGCCGTGCATTCGTTACACACACACACACACACACACACACACATCCTGCCTTTTATAGATAGAGATGAAGACGTTAGTTAGAAACAGGGACAAAAAGAACGAAGGCGGGAATCGTAAATGTCTAATAGCCAATCCCTGTTCTCGGGAAACTCACTTCCTAAAAAATGGATAAATAGCGTTGTTTACTACTAAGAGAACCTGGATTGATACGTTCCAGACAATGCCAATGTCAATACTCGGTCATCTGGGCGATGTAAAGTGAAGTAGGGATCTAGGTGCCTCCGTGTATTACAACTGGAGGTAAAACATATGACGTCATTTCTACGTAAACGTCTCACGAGATTTATCGAGAATTTCTTTTATTACAGATGATTTTTCCTGGCTGTACAAATCCCATTAACAGTAGCAAAATAAATAAAATAAAATAAAATAAATAAATAAAATAAATATGAAACTAATTACTTATACATTTTTGTCTAATAAGCAAATAAATGTACAAATAAGAAACATATAACTTTTATGTGCCGTGTCCCTTCAGGACGTGGGCGATCATGACTCTCCACCATTTCCTATCCTTTGTAGCTGTAATAAGTTTTGTCTTTTTCTATACATCCTAATCTCTGTTCTACCAGCCAACCTCAAGCTCGTCAGGCAGATTATTATCCTCATCTTTGTTGTTATTATTACATCGTTTCGGCCGTTATGTAATCCAAATTTCATCAGGGTTGTGCCGATCCGGGTAACCTACAGGGAGTTCTAGTAGGTACCTCCACAGAAAAGAGATACCTAAGGTTTTGATTTTTTTTAAGATCTTTCTTGAAGCTTTTATTTTAGTTTTAATTTCAATCTAATAAATTAAATTTAATAATTTCATTAAGCAAAATACATTGCTGCATTTCAAAATTGAATTTAAATTGATTGGAATGATTTTTTTTAATCACTTAATTTGGCTGATTTTTACAAATACAACATAATTAGCTTTATGAAAGATATTTAAAAAAAATAAAATATACTATTTTGAAACTAGATTTGAGGAAGGTTAGCAGATTTAAAGTTTAATTAATCTGATTTGAAACAAATATTACGTACTTTTAGTTTAAAATATCACAGAAAAGCATTTTTAACACGGATGTGGTTGTTTTTATGAGGTGTTGACGACTATCTCGATAGACTTATGTTTGGATTTTTTCTACTGTAAAAATTATTTGACGAATATAAGGTTAGCGCTTTTTGTGTCATTTTGTAAATACCCAGTAATCTTAAACTTTTAGGAAAGTATTCTAAGTAGTCTAATGTTTTCCTGAATTTTAGATACTTTGGTTTTAAATTTACTATAGATACCGCTCATTTTTTTTCATAATGTCGTCTATGGATGTCCGTATTTATAAAAATCGGCACGTTTATACAAACATATACACACACAAAATTTAAAATTTATTATACATATTTCTTTATTTATTATTTATTTTTATTTATCTTTTTATTCATTATTTATTAATTATTCATTTGTTATTATTTTTATTTATTATTTAGTTATTTTTTATTTAGTTATTTATTTTTTAGTTATTTATTACTCATTATTTATTTTTATTTATTTTTATTCATTATTTATTGTTTATTTTTTATTTGTTATTTATTTTTATTTAGTATTCATTTTTATTTATATATTGAATTTATTTTTAATTCTAATTTCTTTTTATTTTTTTTATTTTTTTTTATTTTTCATTAATCAAAGAGACGCTTTGACAGAAATTAAACAGTTGATAAATTTTTAACTTTTCTTTCTCTCCTTCTTTTTTCTTTCTTTCTCCGTCTTTATAATGTTATTGCTCCCTCACCGTACGGTTAGCAATAAAAAAAACTCCAGACAGAGTGGGCGTAGAATGAATTATTCCAGTGTCATATTTCAAAATCTGTCAAATTGTGTCTGTTTGTGTGTGTGCTTGTGTTCTTTTTAAGGATATTCAAAACTGAAATATATTTGGGCATTGTAAGAATTTCTAAAGATGAGAATAATTTTCTGATACAAGTTTTACTGTTTAACTCATAGCCAGGAGGATAAGAAGTGGATTTATATCGCAGTGTTGAATATTCTAATATACAGGCAGAGCTGAGAAAAATATACGAAACTTAACCAAGGCTCTAATACCGGAGGTTAAACAACGAGGCAAACACGACGTGTCGTAAAATATATCTCGTTATATCTCGTCTGTCCTTACTGACCGTCAAAGATACCCTTATTTTTCAAAACAAAAACAAAAAACGATACTGGGGAGAAGTGAAAAGAAGGCGTGTAACAATGAAAGGCTTAGTTTTTGACTACTGTGCCGGTCACTATTCTCGTTTATCTCTCTCTCTCTCTCTCTCTCTTTCTCTCTCTCTCTTTCTCTCTCTCTCTCTCTCTCTCTCTCTCTCTGTCTCTCTCTCTGAATAAATAGGTTCCTCTTTCTTTGTCCTGTTATACTTAATTTAGACTCGCATTTCTCATCCTTACTTTTGCCGCCCAATGAGCCTATGACGAGACGACTTTCCTCAACATTACCATTTTAATCGATACTTTATTTTGTAACAGAATGTCGAGACTACATAACTCTGAACCTGTTTGCGTCTACTACAGGTGACTGATTTTGTGTCTACTACAGGTGACTGATTTGCTAAACCCGCAACCGTGGAGAAACTTGATGATTCGCTGGTCAAAATGGAAAGGCTTCTACGTGGAAAATTTATTTCAGGTCCAATGTGAATGTGTAGACGACTTAATTTATTTATTGGAAGACGGTATGTTCACTGACCCAAATCATTTTCTAGAATCAGAATCATTGTCAGTGGTTCTACTAGAATTAAAATCATTGACAATAATTTCTTAAAATCAAATTCATTATTACCAATGCTTTCTCCAGGGTGCCCAGTAAAAAAAAAAAAAAAAAAAAAAAAAAAAAAAAAGCGGTAAATTCAGGAAGACATAAGACAACCGTTAAAAACTAGTGACCACTGATATGACAGAAAAAATCAGGACAAATTTCTGCGCATTCCACGCCGGGTATTCTTCTTTAAAAAGTACGATAACTTGTTCAAAATCAGTGAATTGTTTAGCCATATGAGGAAGGCAGAACTAAAGATGAAATTGTCGACAAATAAATGACGAGTCAAACATCGAGCAGCGATTAATCAAACATAAAAGAACCAATCAGAGTTAATTACGCGCGAGTCGAATGATTATTGAAGGTGATGAATATTAAAGAAATTTATTCAAGGTTATTCAAGGTCAATTATTCCCGAAAGATTTTTCATGATAATAAACTTAGAGCTTTTTTACTGGGTACCCTGTAGAATAAAATCGTTTACAATAATTTTTCTAGAATTAAAATCATTGTCAGTGGTTCTACTAGAATTAAAATCATTGACTATAATTTCCTAAATTCAAAATTATTAGCAATGTTTTCTAGAATAAAATCGTTACCAGTTAATTTGCAGTGTAACACCCGCGCTCAGTTTGCATTAGAAATTTCCAGAATACTTACATTTATGTGTAATTGTACATGTTCCATTTGAATCCGGTTTGATAAATTTAATAAAATCCACCGTTTTGGAGTTATCGATGGTGAAAGTTCAGATTCATTGGCGTCGTTGGCGACAGCCATTATTGGCGTTGTTTGCATACATTTGCTGCGGAAAGCTGAACGCGGAAGATTGCGGAAAGCTAAGCGCGGAACTGATCTTTCTTGTCTAAATTTGTCTCAGTTACTGCACACGAGAACTATTTACGTAGACACGCTCAGTGTGCGCAATGATACCTACACTGATAGCTATTCTGTTGCGAATGTATGAAAACAACGCCAGGAATGGCTGCCCGCGACGTGAATGAATCCAAACTTTCAGTTTCCAAAACGGTAGATTTTTATCAAACTTATCAAGCCAGTTTCGAATGGAGCATGTACAATTACACATGAATGTAAGGATTCTGGAAATTTTTCTACGGTTATTGGTTCTAAAGTTCACATCAAGACAAAAGACCGCATCTACTGAAATTCTGTGATTTAATAAGAAAACATCGCTCGAACTCCAAATAAATGGCAATACAAGGGAATCATGTAAATGCTAAAGAATTATTCATGCAATTTATTATATTTTAAAATACCGTATATACTCGCGTATCATGCGACCTTTGAAGACCTAATTTTGAAGTTAATTTGACTACAGTAAATGGATATATAGTTTGGTCAGGAGCATAACCAGAGTCAGCAGTACATACGCTAATTTTATATCACGTGTATAATGCGACCCCCTTAAAATTAGCTTCAAAATTAGGTCTTCAAAAGTCGCGTAGTACATGTGTATATATGGTAATTTATATTTGATTTTCCTTTTTATTTCACGTTTAATTTTCTGCATCAATTTACAACTGCTTTCTTATTATTTAAGTAGTATTTAGTGTTTTTTTTGTTGTTGTTGGTCGATGGGGTGGGGGTTACATTGATTACATTTATTAAACAAAGACATTTCTTCTTCTTGTGACTTTAGAATTGACACACTTTTCATTCCAGGAAAGAAGAAAAGACACACTGGTTGTCCAAATATTAACGAATGGTCAAGTCGCGGTCATAGCATATTAACACTGACCATCAGTGAAGAGGTCCTTCAGAACACAAACCCAGACATCTATCTCACCAAGAAAGGCAAACTCGTATTTGTTGATTTAGCAGGTATGTTAAAATTAATAATGAATAAAGAACAGAGGTTTATCTGTTTCGGATTGGATGTCCGTTTTTTTTAAGTTTTCTCATTCTCTTTCACTTCCAGTAATCCATTGCATCTTAGTGGCATTATGCTTGGGATAAATGTGTAGGCCTTCGTCAGTCAGGGTTGACCATGGGTAGCATCCTAATTGTCTGCGTGGCTGGAGCATCGACGTCTGTGACTGTAGATGCCGATGCGGGAGTGACAATTTCTCTTGCAGAGGTCGCGTATGTTCTGATAAAAATTTCTCTGGTTTATTGAGGCTGTCATTTTGCTTTTTGCGAGCCCGCCTTTCCGTGGCGACTTGTGTCAGCTTCTCTTCCACTGACTTGAGGTGTTTTGTCAGGGTTCCCTTCCATTCGGATCGTATGACTGCCAGGCTCTCCCAGGACTGTGTTGATGTCCACAGCCTTCATGTCGCGTCTTACGACAACGCGGTACCGCAGCTGTGGCCGCTTGGCGGGACTCTTTCTAGCAACCAGCTCTTCATACAGGAGGTCTTTGGGGATGCGGCCATCTAGCATGCGATGGACGTGGCCCAACCAATGGAGTCTGCGCTGTCTGAGCAGTGTGAACATGCTGGGTAAACCTGCTCGAGACAAGACCTCAGTGTTGGGCACCTTATCTTGCCACGCTATTCCCATGATGCGGCGGATGCTTCTCATGTGAAAGGTGTCCAGATGCCTTTCTTACCTGGCGTACGTGATCCAAGCCTCGCTGCCATAGAGCAGTGTGCTGATAACGTAAGTGTTGTACACTGCCATTTTGGTCTTCACCGACAACTTGGGATTGGCCCACACACGTTTTGTGAGGCACGCAAGTGTTCTGGATGTCTTCCTGATTCTTTTGTCAATCTCTGCATCTAAGGAGAGGTTGTCAATGATGATAGAGCTAAGGTACGTGAACTGATGAACCGAATCAAGCTCACAGTCATCAATGGTGATGGTTAGTGGTGTTTCGGTACCTTGCCCCAGTACGTTTGTCTTTTTCAGGTTGATGGCCAGCCCGAAGTCACTGCAGGCCTGGGAGAAACGGTTCATCAGTGGTTGAAGTTCATATTGGGTGTGAGTCGCTACCGCCGTATCGTCGACAAAAAGCATGTCTCTGACAAGGGTTCATGTATTTTGGCCCTGGCTCCGAGGCAGGCGAGATTGAACAACCCGCCATCTGATCTCGTACGCAGGTAAATGCCTTCTCTCGATGTGCCAAATGCATGATTCAGAAGCAACGCGAAGAAAATCCCAGAGAGAGTGGGAGCGAAGACGCAGCCCTGTTTGACCCCACTGCAGATCTTGAATTGCACAGTTCACCGCATGTCGATAAAAGGATTAAAAAATGAATCCTTTAAATCATCCTCCGCTTAACGTCGTCTGAAATGTCTGGTATTGTAAAGCATTGTTACATCCTAAATAGAATTAAAATCTCATGACTTATGACCTTTTAAATTATGGTTATAAATAGAACAGTTGATGAAGAGTAACAGAATCGCTAACTGGTGTGCGGACGTAGTAATAAACAGATAATGTGATAATAATGTGATAATATAGATAATGTGATAGTGCGGACGTAGTAATAAACAGATAATGTGATAGAGTACTAACCTTTTTGTGACCAATTAAAAGGGCACCGAAAACTGACAAAGTCAATGTTTACCTTACGTCCTTTTCTATTTTTGCGTACTTTCTCAATTCATTTTCTATCCGTATGCAGGCTATTTGTTTCCCAGTAGTTCAAATGGCTTACTGTGTTGTACCTTAAATGCCTTGCTTAGTTTTTGAAACGTTCTTATGCATTTGTATTGCTCGCACTGGTAGCATTCTGGTAATAGAGACGCATTTTTGTTCCAGTGTCTGATTTTTTTTTTAATCTATTTCCGGTCAAATACTGTGTCGTGCTTTATTCATCAAAATCTGGATGATGAGTTTGATTATGTGGCTCATTAAACTAATAGACCGATAGAGCTCGCGTTCATTCACGTCTGGGTTTTTTTAAACAGTACTATGTAGTCTACTATGCTGATAAGGCCTTCTGGTATGTCACCGTTGTCGATCCTGAAATTCGTGTAAGATTGATAGCATTTTCCCTGGATCGACCAATACACAATGTATGTACGAAGCCAATTGATAGGCAATACTTACCTTGCACCCCTTTCTATTTTTGCGTACTTCCTCAATTCATTTTCTATCCGTATGCAGGCTATTTGTTCCCAGTAAGTCGACACATAGAAGAAGAATGTACTCTTGTGTCGCACGCAGAAATTTTTATCCTCAAGAACTGGTCAGCAGACCGATCGCCAAGGGATCTATAGCCCCGCCGACAAAAAAAAAAATAATTTACTCTCCACCCTGTGAAAAGGATGTAAACTATATCTAGAGTCTAAATTCTTACTCGCGGCCGCCATTGACTTAAACGACGCCTCTTCAAGAGACCGGCCTACCGGCCAGCCAACAGATTGAAATTCTTTTTCATTATCACCACGCAACTACAGACTACCCACATACACCAATAAAAGATAGAGGTGTAAGACAAGTAGGCGTCTTCTTACCAGACCTATTCAATCTATACAGTGAGATGATTCTGAGAGAACTAAAAGTCTTACCAGTATTCATTATTGGAGGCCACAATCTTAACAGCATAAGATATGCAGATGACACAGGATTGATAGCAGATACATAAAGGAAACTCCAAGAACTGCTGCAGATGGTAGTGAAGGAAAGCGAGAAGAAAGGACTAAGCATCATTTTTAAGAATATGGAATGCATGGTTGTTAGCAAAAGAAAGAACCCACCATGCTAATTAAAACTTGGAAGTTCCAAAATCAAAAAAGTAGAACAATTTAAATATTTGGGAAGTGTGACACTGAAATCCGAAGGTATATTGAGATAGCGAAAGATGCTTTCCAAAAGCTAAGTAAAGTATTAAGAAACAGAAAAATGTAGTTAGAAACAAAGAAAAGAGTACAGAACTGTTACGTGAATGCTGGACAATCTCTTCACAGATGAAGAGGATACTTAAGGCAGCAAAAATGTTGTTCTACAGGAGGATGCTGAGGGTACCATGGACTGATTATATGAGCAACAACGAAGTTTTAGAGAAAACGGAAACAAAAAGGAAACTTATACTTAACATCAGGAATCGACAGTTGAAATTCTAGAGTACATAATGAGGAAAGAGGGCTTGGAAAATCTGATACTCACAAGACAGGCTGAAGAAGGGCAGAGAAAAACAATGCATAACTTAGTGAACTTGAGTAAATGAGAGGCGGAAATAACAAAAAGACAAAATTTATTCAGAGTTGCAGAGGTCAGAAAATTTTGGAGAACCACATCAGGAGTCGGCAGCCTACGGCACGCGTGCCATCCGAAGCGATTTCTAATGGCACGCAACCGTAAATGACTTCACAAAGTCCAAACCAATAACTACTACAATGCAAAAAAGATATTTAGGTGTTTTCAATTTTAATATATACTAAAGTATATATACTAAAGTATATATATATATATATATATATATATATATATATATATATATATATATATATATATATATATATATATATTACATGAATCATTCATACAAATAGTAGATTAGTAAAGTTAATTATGTAAATGGCGAAAAACATCCTCGCAAACAATTTCAAAGTTTCATTAACCTGCGAATCACTGGATGAATGTTATGATCTTTGTTTTTAATAACTTCAAGTTGTATAAGGTCTTTTATTAATCTGCTAGTACTTTCGGTTGTACATACAGCCATCTTCAGGCATGAAAATTATTTTGTTTTTAGTAGATCCAGGTAATAGCGGACACGAAAAATTAAATACGAATCGAGATATGTTTTTAGAAATATGTTATTGTTAATGGATAAGAACTAATGGAGCGTGCAGTCGCAACGCTAAGGTTGAATTTTTTTTTTTTTTTTTGATCCGCTATTACCTATGATTCATATAATAAAAATTGACTGCACCATATATATATATATATACTATAAATTACTATATAAAATGTATTGTACAAAGGGTATATTGATCTTCACTTGTATAAAAATACGTATGCTGTTGGCACACTGAATGATTTTAAAACCCTAAGTCGGCAAATAGTTAGCAAAAGGTTGCTGACCCCTGATCTAGATTTCTATTCTTATGGATTTGGGAAGGTGCTGAATCCATTTTTGGCACTGAAAATCCTCCCAAAAGAATTCTAAATACTTTTAATGCAAAATTTATAACTACGTTCATTTCATGCACCACATTCTGTCACGTTAATTGATTTTCTTTTACGGTTTGTCAACCCATTATAGGTCATTCAAAACCAAATAACTACTACAATGCAAAAAGATATTTAGCTGTTTTAAAACTGCTCAATCGTTGGACTCCCATTAATAATAAAAACTTAAAAAAAACGTTTAAAAACAGTTTATTTCTTTTAATGTGGTTTACATATTATTGTATATATTACTACAGTGTAACCCGGATATAAGAGAGTTGTCGGGACCGGAGACGAAGTCTCTTATATCCGGGTTTGGTCTATTTTATATACATTAACACAGGTTCTAATTTGTGACCAGAGAATATCTCTCTTATATCCGGGTTTCTCTTATATCAGGGTCTCTTATATCCGAGTTAAACTGTATATAAAATATATTTTAGAACAGGTATATTGACCTTGACTTGTATAAAAATATGTATGCTGTTGGCACACTGACTGATTTTAAAACCTGAAGCCAGCACGTAGCAAAAGGTTGTCGACCCCTGGCCTACATCATGAAGGGACCCGATACATAGAACTACACTCCACTCACATAGAGTCAGTCAGTTCTTTAAACACTCACCGAGAACATCATCATCACTGAAACGGATATTTAACTTATGTAAACTCTGTCTGTAAACCTTCCTTCCCCTAAACAGTCTTATATATTTCAGTATACAAGTCGTCGTCGTCGATTTACGACCATTATTACTTACAAGAGACAGGTCGTAAGTCGGTCTGTAATTAATTTTGCAATTTTTTTCTTTCTTTAGGCATTATTATATTTTTTTAAATTAATCTCCCCGGTTATACCAGTGCTTCTCAATCTTTTCTCCTCCAGTGCGCACTTGTAGAATGGCTAAAACTCCGGGACTCACTCCAGGACTCACTTTAAATTTTAAAAAGGAAAAAATAATAATGTAACATAAAAATAGGAAAATAATTTTAAAAAGGTTTTCTGAAATAAGCATTTATTTTTATGACATTACATTGTATATTTAAATACGCATATGCGAAAACTTTGATTGATGTGTTTTGGTAACTTTTTGAATGATAGGCCTTCTATGTTAAGCCTTAAGAAAAGCAAAACAAAAGGCTTATCGACTCCTTGGCAAAGGATTTCATATAATAATTTGAGGCAGGATTACTTTGGAAAGAAATAATAAAAAAAAAGTTATTTAATAGGTGCAGATATGTTCACAATAAAGGTAGAAAGGTTCGTCTATCGCCCGGTTCACACTTCTTCCTGTCTATTGAACGAAAACTGAGGTTTATCTGTTTCGGATTGGATGTCCGTGTTTTTTTAAGTATTCTCATTCTCTTTCACTTCCACCAATCAATTGCATCTTAGTGGCATTATGCCTGGGATAAATGTGTAGGCCACAGATTAAGGAATTTAGTATCGTTTAAAATATGAAATCACAAAGATTTAATTTAGACATGGATGCCATGTACGTATTGTCTCTAGCTTTTTTATAAATAAAGATTTTTAAATATAAAAATAATTTATAAATTGCTCTATTAAGTTGAGGCGCACCTGACTACCTTTCAGGGTGCATCAGTACGCCCGGCCCCCACCGGTTGAGAAACTCTGCTCTACAGATTGTGTTTTTTTTTTTGTTTTTTACGTTCGTCAGGTTTAAGTCAAACACTGCATACGACAGTACAGTTGGTTTAATATTTTCTAAACATACAAAAATATTCGTACCAAAAAAAAAAAAAAAAACATTGCAAAAATACTAAAAAACATGCAAATACAAAACCTCTTATTAGCCGTAGGTTGTGGATTATCGATGTCGTCAGCTGGGGATGGGTAGCCGGTGAGGCTGTTTTTCTTTCTTTCTTTCTTTCTTTCTTTTTTTCATAAACGTGGCGAGGTTTGTCCGAATTATGCGTTTCTGTTTCTCCACAATAATTTCACAAAATGGACAAAACGCTATCATTGTGCGCTATCCGTTCACTCCTTGCAAGTCGTTGGCTGTTTGGGTTCAAGCCTTCAAAATGTGAAAGGTGAGGGTTTATTCATCAGAAATAAACCTTCTTATAATCCCTTATGCGTAAATTTCCTTTCTGGTTCCTCCTCCTCCTCCTCTTCCTCCTCCTCGTCCCCTCTTCTTTCGCTCCTTCTTCTCTTCTTTTTTCTTCTTCTTTCTTCTTCTCTTCTTTCTTCTTCTCTTCTTTCTTCTTCTTTTCTTCTCTTTCTTCTCTTCTCTTTTTTCTTCTTCCAATGGGATTAGCGCTTCATTTGTTAGTTCTCCGGTTTCTAGGTTTAAGACCTAGTTGGCATCTTCCAATTCACACTCCAAAGAAGGGTGACTGGCCAGTTTTCCTATTTTCAATCCTATTTCGTCCACATTAAAAGACTTGCCAATTCCAGGTCGTTGTCGTAAAGTCGAACAGTCGTAATACGCATAGGTTGTAAGTCACATAGGTCGTAAGTCGACGTCGACCTGCACAGTAAAATCTCCATTTTAAGAACTAATTAAAATAAGGAGAGTGTGTTCCTTAAATCCGATAAATCTTTCATTTCGTAATGTAGAAACAAGTTCCGTAGATCTTCGCATCTACATCGTCTTGCTAAATCCAAAACAGAACGCAAATTATCAATGGTACGTTAAACTGTATAAGATATAAAATAAAGCAACCGTACATACCTTTTTTTTGCTCATACCGAGAGGACATTTGGAAATGGTGCTGTAGATGTAATCTGCACTGGAATTTACTTTGTACTCATAATCGGAGCTTAGAAAATTTCCAAGACTTCACATGTAAATAATCCTATCAGTTTTGATGGGTATTATGCTAAGAGTTGTCTGCGTTGGCTTTTAAAATACAGTTGTTTTTTTTTTCTTTTCTAACAAAATTTAAATAAAATCTGTGTTATCCGAAGTATTTACAGTTTCACAATTGTTAATTTATCATTAAATCCTTAAAGTTACAAATTTTATCTTTTGATCTTCCAAAAACCGTGCGGGATGAAGTGGGACCGAAGCTCTGTGAATTAGCAATACATCCCAACAAATATTAGATTATTTTCAGCAAGATTCTTTCATTTCTAGCTAGCTTTGTAGCTATCAGGGTTGGCATGGATCTGATTACTTAACAATTTTAACATGAACTCGATTAATGATTTATACAGCATTTATCTAATTTTGTTCAGTAAAAATAAAAATTTCGTAATCCACAAACTCCTCCTTAAATGTAAAATGTAATATAATTCCTTAAATCAAGGGTCGTCAACTTGAGGTTTTTACTGAATAAATTATGGCTTTTTTGTTAACGCCATTGTAATATTTATTTATTTATTTTACCCATAACTACCTACTTTCCCTGACCAGTAAATAATGCAATTGTTGTTCCTATTAAAAGCATAAAGTCAGTCTTTCTTCTTTCGCTTTCTTTTCTTCTCTTCCTTTATTGTCTGCAACAATAGACGTTAACAGGATTAAAAAGTCGAATAAAAGTTTTGGCTTTGGAAGTAAATAATTTGATTTGTTTAACTTTTTTCAGGAAGCGAAAAGTTTCGTGATGCGTCTGTGACAGAGGAGATTTTGATTGAATCAAATAATATTAACAAAAGCCTTTTGGTTTTAGGTAAGTTATTGGACACTTATACACTCTGTAAAAAAAGTGTTATTGATGTCGTTGTACAATAGATACTCAACCAGATTTTTTTTTTAATTTAAAAAAAATTTTTTTTTTCCTTTTTTGACATTTTTCCTTCCTTTTTTTTTTTTACATATTTTCCTGTTTTTTTACATTTTTTTTATATTATAATCGACTAAGCAAAGTTCTCCAAACTCTGAGTTTTTTAAATTTTATAAAATATTTAAATTCATTGTAAATTGTATTGCGGGATTACTGGTGTGTTTAGATAAATATTTAGTCACCATTATGTTGTGGGAATGAACACTTTGGATAGTAAATATTTACGGGCTCCTGGAAAAAAAATGCGAGTCCAGTTAAAAAAAGATGATAACACGGAACAATATAAAACATATAAATAATTCCACGTATTGACAAAAAGATTTAAAAAAATTACGATTACAATAAAAGAATAAAACATTTAAAGACTAAATATATAGAAAACATTTTGTGTGTGTGAAATTTGTGTCGATCTACGTGATAGATACGTGTGTGAAAGAATTCAAAAAGTCAAGAGAGAAAGCCAAGTGCGCTAATTCACAATTGATACCACCACCACCTCTGCTACGGAAGTCAAAACCAAATATGCTCGTATCATGTGATTTCTTAATTTTTTATAAGATTTTTAAAATTGAAATTACATAACTTGAAATGTATTTTTCATATATTACAATCGATTATGATTTTTGAAAAAAAAAAATATTACAATCGATTATGATTTTTGAAAAAAAAAAAATATTACAATCGATTATGATTTTTGAAAGAAAAAATTAATTTTAAGAAATCTCAAACCGTGAATTGAAGATCGTTCTCAACGGATTCTCCTCCAGCTCCTATCCCACGAACGCAGATGTTCCTCAAGGCTCCATCCTGAGCCCTACTTTATTCCTTATTTTTCATCAACGACCTTCCTGACGCCATAGATTCCCAAATTGGCATCTACGCGGATGACACCACAATTTATTCCTGCCTCAAAAACAAATCTAGTGTCGCTGACAAAACTAACCTGGCCGTGCGTCCCGAAAAGGACCTCCAATCGGTTGTGAACTGGAGCAGGAATTGGCTGGTCAACTTTAATGCCTCAAAAAGAAAACTGCTCTCTATTAATCACCACAGAGATCCTTCCTTGCCCACCATTAGAATGCCTGACGCTCAACTTCTCGAGAGCAACTCTCTGCGGCTGCTCGGTCTCACGTTAACTGCTGACCTGAGATGGAACAAATACATTGGGTCAAATGCTTCGTCCATCGCAAGGAAAGTTGGCTCCCTGTGCCACGCCAGGAAATTTTTCTCCCCGGAATCTACAAATCAATCATTCGTCTTTGCATCGAGTATTGCTGCCATATTTGGTCTGGAGCCTCTTATGTTTGCCTCGGGGTTCTTGATAAGATCCAGAGACGGATATGCAATGTAATTGGCCCAGATCTGGCATCTCGTCTGCAGTCGCTCTCTCACAGACGTGACATCGCCTCTCTCTGTCTTTTTTACAAATACTTTCATGGTAATTGCTCCGAGGAGCTTCATTCGCTGGTTCCCAGACTTTATGAATTCAAGCGCCCTACGAGACTGGCATCTCGCTCTCACCCTTTCACTGTTGAAACTTTTAAATGTAGCCGTCTCTTCTACTCCAATAGCTTCATATCCCGCACCTCTCGCCTGTGTAACTCCCTTCCCTTTTCCTGTTTCCCTGATAGCTATAATCTCCAACTGTTCAAATGTAATGTCAATCAGTTGCCTTGATCTATCCACTATCCTTCTCCTCATCCTTTCCTCTATCACTCTTATCTGGTCTCGCTCCAAATCCTCTGTAACCCCTTGCTAGTGGCTTCCCGCCTTGCTTGGGGTGAAATGCTTAAAAAAACATCTCATGGTATGAATATATTTTGTATGTAATTTTAAAAAAATATTTGATATTCTTGTACTGGGGTAATAATGTTTCGGATTGGGTTTCTGGTTACTTCTAAAATCTACTTTAACTTTATACCTCTAGCGTCTCAGCCTAAAAATCTTACTTTTTATTTACTTTTTTTTTCTTCAAAAGGAGCAGAAAGGTTCGACTGTCGTCTGGTTCACACTCCTTCTCGGTGTTTTGAACAGGAGTAGAGGTTTATCCCTTCTTTCATGTTTGGGATTGGGTTTCGGGTCTCTTTTAAAACTTTTTGCTTCTCTTTCATTTTCAGTGGCCACTTGCTTGAAATGGTGCCTCTTACTCTGTTACCCTCTACTACGAGTGGCCAAAGGGCCACTCGATAGATAATGAACAGTCTGGGTTAGCTAGATAGATACATAGATAAGAATAGTAAAAATTCTGAGAATAAGTGCCAGGCTATATACTTATTGATCAATTCATATATATATATATATATATATATATATATATATATATATATATTACATGAATCATTCATACAAAAAGTAGATTAGTAAAGTTAATGATATAAATGGTGAAAAACATCTTCGCTAACAAATTTATTAAAGTTACATTAACCTACGAACCACTCGATGAATGTTATGATCCTTGTTTTTAATAACTTCAAGTTGTATAAGGTCATTTTTATTCTGCTAGTACTTTCAACTGTACATACAGTCATCTTCAGGCATGGAAATTATTTTGTTTTTAGTAAATCCAGGTAGTAGCGGACGCGAAAGATTAAATGCGAATCGAAATATATTTTTTTAGAAATATATTATTGTTAACGGATAAGAAATTTTGGAGCGTGCAGTCGCAACGCTAAGGTTGAATTTTTTTGAAAATTTAAGAGAGTGCGTTTTTTTACTGTTATGGTAATTTGAGAATTTTTTTGTTGTAGGAGTTTATCAGTCAATGTGACATGAACTAAATTGTTCAATAAATAGAGTAATGTCGCAGCAGTTATCCCGAAAATTTGCACGTCGGATCAGTTCTTTTTAAACCAAATATGTGGTGCAGTTCAATTTATATTACATGAATCATTCATACAAAAAGTAGATTAGTATATATATATATATATATATATATATATATATATGCAAAAATTATTGCATCAAAATTGGTAAGAATAAATAAGGAATAAGGAGGAAGATTTGGCGTACGTCTAAAACATGTAATGTAAGTTAAAGATTTAAATATACGTAAACTGAACAGTTGTAAATACTCCAGTGTGAGTGTAAAATCTGAAAGAAATTAATCCTCACGCTTCTCCAAATAAATGAAATGACCGAAGAAAATTCTCCTTTTGCTTACAAAAAGATTGCTGTAATTTAATACATACAGCTTCCGACATTTGCAAATGGTGTTTGGAACGAACCTTACGCAAAACAGAGAATGAGTTGATAGAAAATTTGGAAGAGCATAGCTCCTTCTCCTAAATGTGTTATCCAATCTCAGATTCATAAGAGTGCAATTATGATGATTAATAAATGCAGGTACTTGTTGACCCAACCGAGTTTCTAAACTCAGACACACACGCACACACACATAGTCATTGAAAAAGGAATTGAATCAATTGTCAAACTTATATTTTGAGAAACGAATACCAAAAATGTGTGCTGCAGTAATCAAAGCTACAGGAGGATACTTTGGCGAGAGCAAAATTTAATCATGAAATGCTTTTTTTTCTTTTTGTCAATAAAATTTCTAATAAAAAAAAAATTGTCTCCCTTTTTTTAGTAATGTATGGTGGAGTAATGTATAGCGGCTCGAATTAAGGAATCGGAGAGCCGAGTTCGAATTCCAGTTGAATCAATTACATTCACTTACGTGCTAATATTTGAGAAAGATATGAATCCTCTTCTTCTACCTCCAGCTATGGGTAAATTGCAGGACAGACTGGGTTCTATAGATTTGGATGGTAACTGGTCTACCGCAGGAAAAATGGCAACCTACCGCGGGAAAAAATCTGCCTCGTCAGTCACGTATCGAAAGATACATGATCACCTATGCGTGTATCACTCATGGCACATAAATGACTGATAATAATTTTCTCCTATTTAAAATACAAAACACCTACTTTTGGGGCCAATTTAAGAAAATTACCAGGCGCCGCCTCAAACCTTTGAACTGTAATTTATATATTTGGTGTTTCAAATTTTTTATATCATTTGAGATGTAAATATCTGAGTAACTACATAGTCTAAGCAACTGAAACTAAACAGGCTTATTGTTGATCGAAATAAAATTGATTCATCAAAATCTCATTGATTTAAAGGCATGTGAATTTTATAAACGATTTTAGAAGTTTTCAGTATTTGCACCGCATGTGACACTGGTGGTCGTCCGGATCCTTGTAACGAGAAGGCTTCGAAGAAAGATTTATTCTCTCATCTATATTTCCCCCATTACGAGCATTCTTATATCCGTGATATAAGGACACCATAGCTCACGGACGGAACGGAGTGGCTGAAAGGAAAAAGTATGACAAACATACTTTCTTCTCAGAGAGACTTTTATATACCTACATATATATCTACTGAGCAAAGCAAAGTATAAGTAGGAATAAAAAGGAAGGGTCTTACGCATAATTTGGAGATACTCCTGACCAAGAGAAACCATTTTTAGGTCTCCAAATTTAAACGGGCCGGATTCATCTATGTCCCAAAGGGAAACGGCACCATGTTCTTATAAGCTGCTGGGGAGGCAGATTTAGCTTCAGTCTGGGCCCTTTGGCTCAGACCAAAAGAAAGCAACCTTACTATTTGGTTGTTGTTCACGAACTGGAAAACGACTGCCGCTTTGGGTCACTGCGTGGAGTGACATCACAAAGCGGCTGTCATGTGACCGCGTGACTTATCTGCACCAAAAGGAGATAAGCGTCTTCTGCATTGCTACATCCTTTTGCCACGCACAGACAACCTTCTGCATTGAAGTTGGTGCATTCTAGCGAATTCTGTCACAAATATCTGCTACAGAGTCTTGTTCGCCTGTGTTCGTGTATACTCTAACATCGTAAGCGGATTTTTTCTGTTCCAATTAAATGGCATTTTTATGGTTGGATAAGAGTAAAAAAAAACATTAAATTGATAGGACGGACGTCATAACAAGGGAGCTAACTTGCTCCCTATATGGGAACGAAGTTATTCCCCTTGGTCATAACTCTCTAGGAACAGAGAAAATATGGATTTCAGTATGGGGAGTCAGGATTCTTTCATGTTCCCTATCAGGGAACTTTTAATCTACCAGCAATTCACTGGTCATGTTCTACATTTATTGTTATCCAATAGTGAATAAAATGCATAAACGTTCGAAAGGTGTGTCCGTTCTTATTTGATACTGAGCGACACAGCATAAACATAGAATTTTGAGTATCTACACATTTTGAAATTATTTGAAGGAGAATGGGTCAAGTTATTAGATTACGAAATGATAGCCATTTTTCTGAGACACCCTGCATATATATATATATATATATATATATATGTGTGTGTGTCTGTGTGTGTGTGTGTGTGTGTGTGTGTCCAAGGAAAGTCAGAGCAGCATGCATCCATCCAGTTCTTATCTTAAATAACACCTTAAAAAAGACTATTTGACCAACACAAGGGCTGACTAAAATTCATGTTAAAAAATAAAAACAAATGAAAACTACAGACAAAAGTTCATTTTCTCCATCAAGACATTCATTTCTCTAGTTCACTGCTACCAGCAAGCAGAAATATTATTTTTCTCCTGATGATGGCCATGTTATTATTTCATTTAGATTCCTCGACTAGTTTCTAGTCGAGGAATCTAAATGAAATAATAATAAAAACGAAAGAATTTTAATATACAACCCAGTATATCTGAAGATTTTAATTTTTTAATATTTTTATTGTTCAATATATATATATATATATAAATAATAATATAATATAAATAATAATAAATATATATATATAACCGCCCATCAGGAAGCACTTACTAAAAGAAGAAAACAAGACACCCCCTCCCAGAATTTATCATAAAACTCATGGAGCTTAAGTCAGCCATGCGCTGAGTTGGGACAACCGAAAAAAAAGGTTGATTTACCTTATAGGTGGAAGTTTTTGATAACACGTGCGGACGCCATGCGTTGGAAAGAGAATTCAGTCATCGGTGGACAGCGGAAACGAACGTAACCCAGTGGGAATGTAATTACCACATGGTACCACATCTTTGGAGCAAGAGGAGAAAATGAGAGGAATGGAATTTTTTTTTTATAGAACTTAAACAGCGCCGCTCAACGACGTTTGATGAAGCCAAGTGGAGTAATAATAATATCTCCACTTCCTTTATTACTAGCATCGTGGGAAAATGTATTTAATTTTCTTTTCTTTTTTTTTCTTCATTATTATTTTATTTTATTTAATTTTCCCACAAGACTAAGTGTGTGAATAAAAACTGTAATGATTACTATACCGAACGCTTTCCGTTAATACCGTTAAACATTGTCAAGTGGATTCAAGAGATGTGAATGAAGCAAACCTTCTTGTCTATTTCATAGGAAAGTGCATATCCGCCCTTGGTGATCCCAAGAAGAGACAAAGTCATATACCCTACAGAGACAGTAAACTCACGAAATTACTCTCGGAAGGACTTCGTGGAAATAGTGTCACTTTACTGGTAAGTAATATTTTCATTGAAACAACAACAATATTTTGCTGATCATTTCACTCCAAACAAGGGAATAAAGCCACCAAGATGCACAAGGGGTTACTGAATGTGAGAGAATATTAAACATATTAAGCAGAGTAAATAATAAAAGAACATACATTAAGAAGGCAGATGATAACGATGGTCATTGCATTTCATTTTTTTTAAATTAAAGTTGACTGGAAAGAAAGAGATTTCCACAAGCGAGAAGTGGAAGAGAAGAAACTGTCAGCATAGAACTTGCGGTTACATCTAACCATTTTAACTGTAAAATGATAAGACCTTGCCGCCACTCTAGCAGTACGTTTAAATTCTAGGTACCATAGAGGAAAGCTCGTTACAACAATTACCAGGAAAATATTTATAGACAAGGCACAGGGAAGCTACGTTACGGTAGTTAGGAAGTGAATGAAGCCGAGATGCCAGGTTAGGTCCAATAACATTGAAGATTCATCTTTGTATTTGATCTAGAATGTTTAAATGCATAGCAGAAGCACCAGACCAAATGTTGCAACAGTATTAAATGCATGCAGGAATGCAACACTTACATGCAACATGTAAGATTCTGGTGATAATATGTCAAGCAACACAGTGAACCAACTTTCCTAGAGACATACATAACAATTTATATATATATATATATATATATATATATATATATATATATATATATATACCCAAGTATATGATTGGTGTATATGGAATGAATTCCAATAACCAACAATTACTATTCTTAAAAGAGTGCTCAATACAAAGTAGAGCAGATATAATTATTTATTTTTAAAGAAAAAAAAAATTTATAACATAAATATGTTATAAAATCACTACAAAAATAGCCATTTTGTTTCAACACCTTCGGTGTCTTATCAAGTGATGACGTTGAATGTAAAATAAATGGTTTTAAAAGTTTCAAATTAATTAATATTCTACGCAAGGGGAAAACGTTGTTACAAAGGCTAGATGGACCAATCAGAACACAAGTACAGGAAAATTCAAAAAGCTCGATAACGAAGTCATGTTATAATATCTATTCAGATGTTTAGTATTAAAAAATAATTTATTCCAACGAATAATTACTAAATTATATGATAAAATTTAATATTAAAATTTAAAACTGCTAATTACAAAATCAAAATTTAACATTTATTCGCTATCAAGTTTACAACTATAAAATTACTGAGGAGAAAAGAAGAAATATATATGTTATTCAATTTATTTTTTCATTGAAGTTACTTTAGCTATATTTAATATCCGGTCTTTTTACAATGTATACATTTTAATCCTCATGATGTGTAAATGGAGTCCCAAACTCACGCGTAAAACAAACGCAGTCAG
>OZ010614.1:4698387-4723387 GCA_963932145.1 Acanthosepion lycidas | reverse complement strand
AATTTATAACGGTGTTTACAATTAACCGTTAGTTCATATCTCTGATTTAAGAGATCAGCCTTGTTTTTAAATCTAATAATTTCAAACTTTTCGTTAAGACACAGGTAACACGGGGAATATAGGGATTTACATGTCCCGGCTTTCTTAATCAATGTCCAATTAACCGTAGGTGTTTTGTTCTTTTCTTTTAGGTTCCAAAAGTACTTGGACAATGAAGTCATGTACCTATAGTCACAGTTATTGAAAGATTGCATATGCCCCCGCCAGCGTTCTTTGAATGTATTCATTGTGCTACCAATGTAAAACTTCTTTATATTTGGATTCTCAATAGTTGAGATAGTACTAAGATAGACTACAGAACGTATTCCACAGTTATTTTGTAGTGGACAATTATTAGGATACCTACAATTACATGAATTATTATTTGTGTCATTATATTTAGTATTACTGTCAGTAACCTTTTGAGTAATCGAGCTTTTTGAATCCCTATACTTGTTAAAGACTATGTTGTTATGTTTTTTAATGATTTTCTCTAGGTTATCTGCACAACTATAGCTTAATTTAAGTGTATTAGGATTAAATATTTTACTAAGTGGGTTAGTTTCAGTGTTAGGGAAATGTTTCTTGATTAGGTTTAGAAACATACGTCCTAATTTAGATTTAATCATTAAATTGAAAGGGGGAGTGAACCAGATGATCTTTCTAGATCTATTCTTATTATGGTTGTAGTTAACAGGGTTTTTATACTGAATATTGATATCTTTGTATCCACTATTTTTAAGTGCAGAATTATAAAAGTCACTATGTTTATTAAAAACATCTTTGTTAGAAGAGTTAGTGCTAATTCTAAATCCAATGGAAGAGGGTATATGTTTGATAACTGAAGGGGGATGTTTGGAATTTGGATGAACGTATATCGGATTGGAATTAACCTTCACATATGGTTGGAAAGAGTTGTTAGCAAGGTTTAGGGTGACGTCTAGAAAATCTACTTGTTTAACATTAGTAGTGACTATTGTCCTAAGACCTAAATCCTTAAATACCCTATGAATCATTTTCCTAATACGGTCTACCTTAGTTTTAGTGGAGTTTTTAACAACTAATAAACCATCATCCCTATACAATCCTATACTATCGGAATCCAGACAGTCAAATGCACTTAAATTATACAACAGAAATAATCCAACCAGGTCAGAAGCTTCAGCAGAATCCAGAGAACCCATCGAAATGTCAAAATTGTTGTTGTAAGACTTTTTGGTCCACTGTTCATCTTTGTAGATTAGAACAGAATTTCGGCATTTCATATATATATAACTAGTAATTCAGGAACAATAATAGACACAACGCCAGAAATTAAAAAACTAACGTGCAGAAAAATATAGTTAACACTACTAATTTATGCAACTGTAGAAATAAAAATAGATGTCCATTAGATGGAGTTTGTAAAACTGAAACAATAATCTATAAAGCAGAAGTAACAGATATTAATGGCCAAAATAAAACGTACATAAGATATACTGATGGTATTTTCAAACGAAGTTGGTACAATCATAGGTCATCATTCAAGCTAGTAAATCTTAGATGCTCTACCAAACTAACTGTGTGTGGAATTTAAAAGAAAAAAAAAACACAAGGAATTTTTAAAAAGTCAAAGCCTTATAACAACCACTATAATATTTGCAACTTCTTCCAATAGGAAAAATTAGTAATTATGACATTTCCGGATCCAAAGAACCTTTTGAACCAGAGATTCCGAAGTCTTGAGTTTTTGTATACATATTAAGAAATTCCCCTTAAGCAAATGTGAGGAGAGATAAAAAAAGGTGTAGATTTCAATTAATCCCCCCACCAATACTTTTATAATACCCTTCTTCTTCTTCTTCTTCTTCTTCTTCTTCTTCTTCTTCTTCTTCTTCTTCTTCTTCTCCTCCTCCTCACACCTCTCCCTCTTCCCCGCTTTCTTTTACATCCAATGTCATGCGTTTATTTATTTTTAAAAATAATATAGCGTTTTTTAGGTTAAAATATAGAGTTAAGATGTCATTTCATATATATATATATATATATATATATATATATATATATATATATATATATAGGTACCTCCAAAGAAAAGCGATAGCTAAAGTTTAAATGCATTCTTTTAAAATGAAAAATCTTTCTTGAAACTTTTATTCTAGTTTTAATTTCAAGCTAATAGATTAAATTTAATATTTCTAATACGCAAAATACTTTGCGGTATTTCAGAACAAATTTAAATTGATTAGAATTAATTTTTTTAATCGTTAAAATTGAGCCATATCAGCGAATCTGACATTACAACATAATTCTCTATTAAAAAATCTTTCAAAAATAAAATGTACTCTTGTAAAACTTTATTTGAGGAAGACTAGCTGATTAAAAGTTTAATTAATGTGATTTGAGACAAATATTACTTTTAGTTGAAAATAAGATTTTTTTTTTATCAGTTGGTTGTTTTTATGAAGTGTTGGCAAAGTATCTGGATAAACTTATGTTTGGAATTTTTCTACTGGGACATATCTGTAAATATTCAGTCAGTTATATGCCATACGTGATACCCGCTTAGGCGATCATGTATCTTTCAATACATGACTGACGAGGCAGATTTTTCCGCAGTAGGCTGCCATTTCTTTCTGCGGTAGACCAGTTGCCATCCAAGTCATCAGAATCCGGTCTGTCCTATTTACCCATAGCTGGGTGAAGAAGAGAATTCCTATCTTTCCCAAGGGTATTAGCACGTAAGCGAATGTAATGGATTCAATTGGAATTCGAACTCGGCTCTCCGATTCCTCAATCCGAGCCGCTATCCATTACTCCACCGCTGTAAATATTACGAATATAACGTAAGCGCCATTTTTATATATTTTAACTACCCAGTAATCTTAAAAATATAGGATAATATTCTAAGTAATCTTATGTCTTATTGAATTTTAGGCACGTTGGCTTTATACGCAGATATGTTGAATTATTAAATTTACCTTATGGTTTATTACAAGACATAATATGATATTATCATAAGTTTTAATTGAATGTCGGGAATAAAATGTTGCACAATAAAAATTTTATAAAACTTATTAAAATATTTTTTATTACTGAATAATTTTTAAAAGTTCAATAAAATCTTATAATTACCTGTTGTTTTGTTTCTTTTTTTAGGCTTTAAAAATTAAGTTTTTTATACGCTTCTGTTGCTCAGCCCAGGGTAGGGTTTGTCCAGAGTGGGAAAGGAATGTATTATTCTGATGTTTTATTTCAAACTCATTCAAATTATGTGTGTATGTGTGTACATTAAATTGTGCAACAGATGTAAGTCACCCACGCACAACACAGATATACGTATATACATTATGATTACAAAGACACACATACACATATTGCTTTTCTGATAATCATTCTGTATACAAGGGATCATATTTTGTTCGTTTTGATTCTGTCAATTTTGTCTCTTTTACACTTAAGTATCTTTTTCTTTTTGTCGTAAGCCTTTTCACACGACAATCGTTCATTTTCATTCCCTTCACTTCCGGCATGACGTATCCCTTAGGTATTTGCCAAACCTTTTTCTTTTTTTTTTTTTTTTTTTTTTTTTTGTTCCTGCTACAACTTGTTGCGGCAAGTTTGTGCCTCGAACAATAAACACTCTCTTAACGACATGGGGTCAGGAAATTGAAGTTGGCGCAAGAAGCTCTCTACAAGCAGATTCTCTCTCTCTCTCTCCCTCTCTCTCCCTCTCCCCCTCTCTCTCTCTCTCTCTCTATCCCTCTCTCTCTCTCTCCCTCTCTCTCCCTCTCCCTCCCTCTCTCTCTCTCTCTCTCTCGTGTGTGTGTGAGTGTGCCTATTGATAGCTCTGTCAGGATTTATTCTTCTGTCTTTGTGTGTGTTTATGCGCCTAAAGTGCAAATTCACACAGATGCACACATATATAAAAAAAGGATATTCTATCGATTTCGATGCAAGAAACTGATCCCTTCTCGCTCTCTTCCTCCCTTCCCTCCTCTCTCTCTCTCTCTCTCTGCCGCTTTTATTTTCTGATAATGTCGTGTATGGACGTCCGTATTTACAAAAATCAGATCGTTTATAGACACAAAAAATTAAAAATTATTTTTTAAAATACTGGTGGCTACTAAATTGCAGCAAGCATTTGCATTTATGATGAGTAAATACAGTTTTTAATTTAATAACAATACCAATTAACCGCTACAAATTAATACAGAATTTTGAAAGATTTAAAACTTTATAAATTATTCTAATTAAATTCTTTTTTTAAATGAAAACCATTTTTGTTAGGTTTAGTTTGTTTTGGTTTGTTTTACGGCATATCAACCTCCGGGGGTTATTTAATGCTGACAAGATTTTTATTGTTGGTAATATTTTTTTTCTTCAAAAATTTATTCCTGGTAATATTTTTTTTCAAAAATGTATTGCTGGTAATAATTTTTTTCTTCAAAAATTCATTGCTGGTAATAATTTATTACAAAAATATATTGCTGGTATTAAAACTTATTTTTACATTTTCCTAGTGTTTTGACCCCAGTTTGGGGATTAACAATTTGCCCATAGTTGGGACCCTAACAGGTACTACCACCCCAGGCCAGGGTGGACGTGGAAACACCAGCAATTAAGAGGTGGTTCCACTCTCCTCAAAACCTCCTGATCAGAAGCCTTGCTGTTGGATATAGTTTATCGTCATACCCAGGACGGACAATTTTTGTAAAAATTCATTATTCATAGGAATTGCTTTTCTTAAGACAATATCCATAATATATTTTATTCATAAAAGCAATTTAAAGCATTTCTAATTAAGTAATGTTTTAGTTTTATGGTATTTTTTTATTTTACGATTCCGAACAGATTTCTACAACTGGGGACACTCTTTGATCTAAAATATTGATGATTTAAATTCTCCAAGCTTTTATCATCTGGACAGACAACACGTGTTCACTCTGAATAGTATACCTGAATTTTTTTCCTGAATTCTGTGTCCCTTCTTTAGGAGTGTGCTGGAAGTAAACGTTTTCTTCAAGTAACTACTAACGAGGCTATCCTATTAACAGGTGTATAATATCGGAACTGCTTTATTGCCATTTTGTTAATGGCAACTGGACTCCGTAGTAGTTTCCTGTAAGTTTAATTATTGATTGATTTGTTTTTTACATACTGTCAACCTTTTGTCGGTTATTTAAAGAGAGAAACATATTTGAGGTTATAAGGTTTTTTTTTTTGAGATTGAATATTGAATTAAAAATACGGTCCAATCAGTAATTTGGCACTAATTTCGACAACAGCAATTTCTGAATTTCCAGGATATCGCACGGACCTGTCATTACCATTAAGATTAAATGTAAATAAAACAGGTTTATATATACAATTGAGGTATTTGGTAGACTAGTGTTTACCCAGAAATGCAAATAAAGCATGTTTATATGTTCAATTGAGGTTAGTCATTCAAGTGCCACACGAGACACACGCTTGAGCGATCATATTTCTCTAGATTCATGACTGACTAGGCAGAAGATTTTCCAGCAGTATGTTACTGTTTCTTTCTGTGGTAGACTGGTTGCCACCTATAGGCTATAGAACTCAGTTTGCCCTGCTATTCAACCCATAGCTGAGGGAGGAGAGACAAAGTCAGTTATGTGCCATACGTGATACACGTTTGAGCGATCATGTCTCTTTCGATTATACTCACAATATTTGCGGTAGATTGGTTGCCACCCAAGGCTAAAGAACCCAGTTTGTCCTGCCATACAAGCCATAGCTTAGGCGGGAAGAGATGGATTCCTAACTTCGTCATATAGTTAGATAGGTTCGCTTCTCACCCGGTCCAAACTCCTCTGGGTCTTTTGAACAAGAGTAAAGGTTTATCCCTTGTTTCTTGTTTAGGATTGAGTTTCCGGTTTTCTTTCGCCTTCACTTCCGGTAGCACATTGTGCCTCGGTGGTATTACCACCTTGCTTGGGGTGGTGCTTCTTACTCTGTAACCCTCTACTTCGAGTGGCTCTTGGGCTTTGTACACGGTGAATATTATTGCATAATATAAAAAACAAAAAGACTTATAATTAAAATAACAAATCCATAATATTTCATTATTAAATATAAATAAGTGACGTTTATATATGAAATTGACATGTTTGGTAGGCTGATAATTACGCAAATGCTACTAAGTATCTCTACTTGTAGCAAGACCAACTCCATAATACCGTAATAATAAATGTAAATAAAAGAGGTTTATATACGAACGAACGTTAGTAAGCGAACGTTATCTGGATACCATTGACAATCAATAATACTGCCTAACCTAAGTCCATAATAAATAAGAGAGGTTCATATATTAAATGAACGTACCTAGCCGGTTAATGTTTACTCAGATGACATACACAACCAGTAATTCTGTGGCGATAGAGAAAAAATAAATAGAAATTACACCATCTGTAAAAATAGATAATAAAAATCGCCAAGCAAACAAAGATGTGTGTATAACCAAATGGAAAATCAACCAAAACCAGAGTCGATAAATTCTCCATTCTCCAATGCAGCAGTTCTCGTAGCATACCGAAAGACGAAATAGCACAACTATCTGGTGACCTTAGACAGCTAATGCATCCTTGCTACATTGAAAGCAAACATACCTTCCTTCACCACGTGGTGAAGTTGAGTCTACTACATTTGGATGCATACATACATATATGGTGACTGCTACATCTTATTCAGATGAGAGCCGCCTCCATCTCATGTTTTGGAATTGTTTCCCTTGTAGAACTCTTCTCTAAAAATAAAGTGGCTAGTTTAAACATGGCTGGTGAGCATCATGCATTTGTCTTCGTGTTCTATCAATCAGTTTACACGGTGGCAACGGTAAAAAAATACCGAAAGCCCAACAAACAAGGACAGGAGTGAGGCATGAATGAAAACAGTACTTAAAAGAAGGTTATAATAAAATAAAAAAAGAAGAAATAGTCAGTCCATTTGGTGGAAAATAAAAGACGAGGACCGCCATTCACGCAAAGGGATCCTTACTGATAAACTGTGAGTACAATATCGTTATCTGTCATTGTATTATTTGGGGCAAACCAATCTCTCGTTTAAAAAAAGTATTAATTAAAAAAGAAATACATAAAAACTCAAAATGTCCAGATTAGCGTCGAATTGGTCATTTCATGGATGACAACTAAGAATGTGGTTGAAATGTTCCATTTTTTTCAAGTAGCGCTGCGTGCTTTATTTCTCCGTACAGAATATACCGAAGGGAAAATAGGTTTACCACGCTTTGTTACTATCGGGTGAAGAAGGTCTTCAACGTTTTAATTCGTGTGAGTTTGAGAACGTGGCCGATAAACGGAATCCAGCCGTATTATGGGAAAAGTTCCTAGAAACATTTAGAACCCCAAATAAACTTCAAAATCGTTCGATTTTGCTACAGAAATACATTCGGGAGAATTCTGAGACTATTGACGACTTTCTGATAATCCTTTCGGGTATTCCCTGTTCCCCAAATATTTGTTTGCTCATATTGACCAATTCTTGACTGGAGAAATCTCTTAGTCTGTGTACGAATGGGTATTTGAAGTAGTAGTCAACAATTTGTAGGTAGTTCTGGTCGCGAAAGTGAAAGAGATTTAGTAGCTACAATTTACTATTGTCATACTGGGATCTCATGTTGTAGGAGTGGTTCGGCACACTACACTTTTTGATGCTCTTGGTAAATGCTGCATTGTTTATCAGTTTTTGGTAATGTCGTCAATATTCTAAGAATATTGACGACATTCTGGCAATGTGCCGTTTACAGGCAAAGAAATGTGAATTTCGAGATGAAAAAGAAACTGTGGAGTGACGAATCGAACAGATTATCGTTGGGACGAAACATCTTGAACTACAAAAGGCAACTCCTTTCGCGAGACCAAACTAATGCAGAGAACACAAAGCTTCGATACACTGCATGAGCCAGCTAAGCTGATATACAGGTCCATAAAAAAAAGGTATTGACATTATCAAGCACACCCAAACGATAAATGCAGATGATGTGGAATGACATACCCCTATCTAGAGTACTTGAGTGATGGTTGCAATCTGTCCCTTTTCCCAGGCTAGCCTTGTTTATATTTACGTTGTTCACTCGCGTGCCACGTCTTGCACGTGGCCAGGTTAGTTCATTTCATGAATGGGTTACCGGTGTTGGTCCCTCCGTATGAGACCGCCGCCTATCCTACTCTACACGCACCCTCTTCATGAGACCACAAGTCATTTGGGTTGTGGCCCATTGCAGGGACGTCATTGAGTACTTATGCGACGTACCCCGCGAGTTTTTGGGTGGTCGTGATCTTCTCGTACTGCAACATGGACCCAGGTTTGGTGACGGTTGATTTGTTTGATGTTGACTATCATCAACCGCCATCATTGTGGGAATTTCCTTCCTCGCCGAGCCATCTGTGCACTCTACTTCCATTTCTTTTCGTGCGGTACCTGGGGTTTCGGGGAGGTAGCGGATAGGTGGCAGTTCTGCAGACCGATCGACAGGTGTGGTCCATTCGTTGGTTTGTTGATGTTGGTGTCCAGACCCCGTTGGTTCATCCAATGTATCCAGTATCTGGGAGACGGCCTCTAGTGTGGGATTGTACGGGGTGTCCACAACTGGGTTTATTTTTTTCTAGCGCCTCCACAAAACTTTCAGTTTACGCCCATCGGCGTGGGTATTGACCGGCTTGCTTCTCTATCTGAATCGATCGCCCAATCTCTAGCTCCCGAAGTGGGCGACTGTGTGCGTCATAACAGTTTTCATTATATGCCTTTTGGCCATCGCTGTCTCCCTATACTGGCTGATCTTGTCCCACCCTTTATGAATTCGGTATTTCTCTTGGAGGGCTGCAAGATGGTCCTTTATCACACGGCCGTACACCATCATCGCCGGAGACATGTTCAAGTCTTGGACGGGGGTATTACGGTGTGTTAATAGGGATCTGGCCGTGCGGTCATGGCGTAAGAGACCATATTCGCCTGGTCGTTTTGACGCCCAGTTCTGCTTATCCATTACTCTGGGAATAGTACGCTTATGATGTGCGCTTTTTTATTCCCCAATTATCGAGGAACACGTTATATTCCTGGAAATCGAACGGTGGTCCTCCGTCAGACGATATTTCTTCTGGGGCACCGTATGTGCAGAACCAATTCCGTAGGGTGTCACATGCTGTTCTGGCCTCCCCAAATGATATCAGGGCAACTTCTACCCATCCTGTGTGCCGATCTGCATATACCATGTAATTTTCCCCTCGCAGATCGAAGAAAATATGTCACTGTCTTTTGGAATGGGAATTTAGGATTCGACGGTGGCATCAAGGGGTCCCTAAGCCGATACGGGGTTATTGCGTTGCGTGTTTTGCATTGGGCTCTAGTCTGTCGAATACTCGCGTCTAGCCCTGGCCAAAATAATCGTTATCCGGCGTTTGCCAGCATTCCATTAATGCCCTGATATGGGGAATGGAGTACTTTTCCCGTAGTTTTTTGGTATGAATATCTTGTTGTCCATTATCGTCACACCTTCCACACAGTATAATGCTTCTCTCATCGGCCCAAATCGGCGGATTATCTATGGTAGTTCATACTGAGACTTTGAGAATCCCTTCCATATGTGTTCCACCAGGGACCGACATTCCTTGTCCGTAGCTGCCGCGGCCACGATCCTGTCCCATGTGATTGTCCTTAACTTTGGGTCTTGTTCGTATGTAGAATTATATGAAGCCTTTATAGCACTGTTGATCATATGTGCTGTACTAGTTGTACCATTTCGTCTTGGAGCTGCAGGGTACCTTGATGTGCAGTCTGGTAAGGTTTGCCGAGGAGGTGGTTTATAAAGAACTTGTACATTAATGAGCGTTCCATGAGTTTGAATAGTCGTGGGTTTTTTATGTCCTCCAGAACTTTGTTCGAGAAAATTTATATTAGAAACTTGTGGTCCACCGTTACTAGTAGCTCCGGACATCCCGTATACTAGTGCCAGTGCCTCCCCCTCCACCAGTGCATAGAGTGAATCAGCTTTATTGGTGAATTGGAATCCGGCTAGAATTAGCTTCCAGTTGTCTTCATCGCAAATTGGTCCCGTTTCAACGGCACAGTGCTTTTGGAACAGAAATTAACCTACCCCTGTTCTGCTAATGTCTGTTGACAGACACGTCGGCCTATTGACTCCGAATGTCTTCACACCGTCCTCGATTTCTCGTGCAAGACTTTGTTTTGATTCGCTGAATATTTGGTTGCTTGCATTGCCTCAGTAGGACTTCTGGTCTTTGTTCGTAGCAATTCCCGGGAAGGAGCCATTATCGACTTGGATGAATGTATATGAAACTTGGTTCACAAGTCCGAACCATGATCTGACGTTGGTAATGTTTTTGGGTGTAGGGAAATGCAGGATTCTTTCCATCATCCTCTTAGTGGGTTTTATGACGTACTCTGTTATAAGTAATCCGGCGAAAATCTACCTTCTTTTCTGCGAATTGAAATTTCTCCAGGGTGAAAAAACAATGCCGTTTTTGCCGCAGTGGGGGTGTAATATAATCCATCCTGTCATAAAATAACACATCCATGGAGTGCTATCGTCGATACATCGCGTTTTTCGAACTATATCGATGGTTATATCGTCGATGCGACAAGTATATATACCTCCCAACGCGTGGAATCCCTGTGGGGCTTAGAGGTATCAATATCTACCCCACTCGTAGTTGCGTTACGTGCAGCTGGGGAAAGGAGAAAACTATGGTATCCATTCCATGCATCCAGGACTGTTTTTTTTTTTTGTTTTTTTCGCGTGTGCTGGCACCATCGAGGCCTTATTAAACGGAGATGGGGTAAGATAGGTCTCCCTCATGGTAGCAGCGTTGAGCTTCTGCAAGCCTACCGTACGATTAGGCGATCCGTTTTTTTTTTTCTTCTTTTTGGTGCAACCACCATCTAAGAGCACCAACTTGTCGGCATACCCATCGGCAATGGTTCGATGATGCCCAGTTCAACATTCCGGTCGATGTCTTGCTTAACGCTTCTTTTTCCATGATGGAACCGAGATTGGGGTGTGGAACACTGTTGGTGATGTCCCCGGAATGAAGGCGATATTCAAGGGTTTTTTCCCTTCATGGTCTGTAGCGGTTGTTGCGAGCATATGTTGAATATGCTGGATCCAAAATGCTCCAGCATCCATTGCTCCAGTCGGGGTCTATTACTCTTCGTAGGGGTAATTAGGATGTTTGCCGGCTTAGGTTGAACGGTCCTTCTTCAAGGGCATCCACACGAGGCCTTTCCATTGTCGCTGCTTGCCACGGACTGCAGTGATGTCGGAATTGGAAAGTTGGG
The DNA here is from genome assembly GCA_963932145.1 of Acanthosepion lycidas. NCBI lineage: Eukaryota > Metazoa > Mollusca > Cephalopoda > Sepiida > Sepiidae > Acanthosepion > Acanthosepion lycidas. The sequence continues at coordinate 4,712,032 of OZ010614.1, read as the reverse complement.
GGGGGGGTTAGACACCTAAATCCTTCAAGGCCGATTCGGATATGCAAGATCTGGATGTGTTCCCCAACACATATATGGTTTGGCGTGTTTCTCGTGAACCAACTCTGATTTATGCCTTTTATGTGCACCTGGTCATCTGTCATGCCCCGGATTCCGTGACTACTCGGCACTACTTATTTGTCTGTATTCCCGGTCCGCTGGAGCATGTCTGTGCCCAGTATCAGCTACCGCGGCGATTTGGGAGGTGCGAAGGCTAGTCGGTCCTATGGAGGTCTACCTGAATTCAGCATGGGCTTCACGAATCATGGTTACTTCTATCGTCAAGGATGGTGGTGGAACTAGAGGACCCACCATCGGAACTTGCTTCCATTCCAAATAAGGTGAGGCAAGTTTGTACCGGGTAGGCTTTACCCTTCCGTTTACTTTGTCTGAATTGGTGACCCCCATCGTGCTGGGATCCTCCTTGTGCCCTTTGGTGGTGAGAACATGGAATTCCTACTTAGTTGTGCGCGTTATCGATCTGTTGTCAGACCCTTTTTTGGGTTTCTAGCACAACTTCTCCATGTCCTCAATTAATCCACAATTTAAATATGCCGCCGGACTGCCCTTGATCTATTGGGATGTGAAGCCCTTCCACGCCCTCTGCAGGGCTTGGCGTATTGTGGAATCGATCAAGTTTTGACTTTCTGGTTCTGTCGCTCGCGGTTAGACCTTTGCACATTGGAGAACGTAACGGGGTGTATAGTGTTGTGGAGATAAGAGGTCGATTAGTCCTTCGTTTCTAGACTGATTAACCTGTCGAATTTCTACTCTGAAGTGGTGAGGGAAGCGGACTCCGACACTATTTTGCTCTGGCGTTCGACATTAGCAAGCCCTGCTACCATTTGTCCCGCTACCATGTCGATGGCGTAATTCACTTGCCAACCGCAGTTTGTTGTGTTTGGGCAAGTAACTATAAACTCGCAAAATTTGACCCGGTGTCGTAATTGAACTAAAAAATACGTGATTGACTTCCACTTCCTGTTTCTGCCTGATAAAGTGAAAGTTCTGCCTGTGCACTTCTTTTGTGCAACACCCTGGCAGCGACGAGCCGTATTTGACGTAACAGATGTTCTTCTGTGGCAGAATTGAGTGTTTCAGCCTCAACTAGGTCGAATAGCAGCCTGTTCACCACTAGGGTACACGCCATCCTCACCTCGTTTCAGGGTGACTGCTGGGTCCGTTAGTTCTTTATAACGGGCTCATGTGTCAATAAACATCGCCCAGTTGCCGTCAGTCTCGTCCGGTCCTATCGTTCCGGTTTTCTGGAATGAGACGTATGTGGCTGGCCACGAAGTCCTCACTTTCGGAGTGCAATGTTTTACTATTGTAATTCAACAATTGTTGCATAAGCTGCAAATATTGTTGGTCCATACCTGGTTCCGTCTCTATGTTTCAAAGTCATCAATTTTAACGTTGATATTTTTTACAGTTCTAAAAAGATCCTATCGGCGACGCCACGTAGAGAGCCTGATTGACGATAGAAATCCGTCCCCTTTTTTCCGGTTTCCCGCTGGCCTAGTAAGAAAAAGATCCTATCAGTGATGCCATGTAGATTGCTTGAGTGACGGTAGAAATCTATCCCCTTTCCCAGGCTTCCCGCTGGCCTAGTTTATATTTGTGTTGTTCACGCGTCTTGCATGTGGCCGGGTTAGTCCATTTCATGAATAAATGAAACCATTGTTGTTCTTACGAACGTCTCTCCGTATAATACGGCCGCCTTTTCTACTCTACGCCTCACACAAAACAAGGATGCTCAGCATGGGGTACAGTGTGCTCAGAATGCGACCGAAAGGACTACTGGGTTAAAGCGTGCATAAATAAATTAAAAGGGGAACATTGAGCCAATGCGACCTAAACTACACACGACGTTAGGGCGCCCATTGCCGAAAATACATCGATGGTCATGATCAGAAATCGACTGAGCTTATAGCAACCGCATAGATATGCTAAATCAGAGCCTAAGTGATAAGCTAGACGAACATTCTGATCTGACCTCTCAGCATTCCTTGAGAAAATTGCTGAAGAAAGACTCAGAGTACAAATGTACAAGTAGTCACCAAGAAACCCTGCAGCAAATGAAGGATAGAAACAGCACAGAAATGTTTCTTACTTACTTTGATCCACTAAAAACATGTGATTCAGTTGACGCTTTGAGCAAAGGTTTTGGATCTGCATTCATACAAGAAGAAAAATTCATAGCGTTTATATCCAAATCACTCACAGAAACAGAGCAGCGTTATATCAACATAGAACGGGAGCTATTAGCAGTGGTTTTCGGATGTGAGAAATTCCGAACGTACATATATGGCCTCCTATTCATTGAGAGTGATTACAAGCCCCTGGAGATGATATCCCTAAAGAATCTCACTACAGTACCTTCCCGCCTTTAACGAATGCTGTTTCGCCTGCAAAAGTACGACATGGTCATCACGTATAGACCAGCGGGGACATAACTCTCACGGATGGACTATCACGGCTCCCAAACATAGAGCTGGACATAAAGATTGACTTTATGCAATTCTCAACAGCAAAATTGACATAGCTATGCCAAGCGACAAGCATCAACCAAATATTATGTAAATTGAGAGACATGATCCTTCGAGGCTGGCCCAACTCGAGACGAGAGATTAACTATGGTTTGCAGCCCTACTAGTCCTACCGTGATGAACTCGCAACTGAAAATGGAATTCTCCTCAAGGGTAATCGAATAATAATTCCCAAACCTCTGCATCAGGAAATTATACAAAAGATACACTATGTTCATCAAGGGACGGACAAATGCAGATTGAGAGCAAAAAGCTGTGTTCTAGGATGGCATCAACAGCGACATTACCAAATCTGTATAACAATGCAACATTTACCAAGAGCATCAAAAAGTGTAGCGTGCCGAACCAATCCTACAACATGAGATCCCAGTATGACAATAGTAAATTGTAGCTACTAATCTCTTTCACTTTGCGACCAGAACTACCTACTAACTGTTGACTACTACTCCAAATACCCATTTGTACACAGACTAAGAGATTTTTCCAGTCAAGAATTGGTCAATATTTAGAGAGCATGGAATACCGGAAAGGGTTATCAGTGATAATAAGCCCCACTACAGTTCCAGTCTGTTCCATGTGTTCGCGAATGTGTGGATGTTTGAACACCACACATGGTCGCCGATGTACCCACAATCAAACGGAATGGCAGAGCGGTGCATAGAATTTGTGAAGTTTGACATAAAGAAAGTATCCCAGTGCAACAACGATGTCAATATGGTTTTTCTATGCCTTAGAGCTACACCGACAAATGACTTTGTTCCTTCACCAGGTGAGCTCTTATACAATCGAAACCTTGCCAGTAACATACTAGTCAAATGCATGAATCGTCAGGCAAGGCAAGACGAAATAGCAAACCTTCTATGGCAACAATACAAAACTTATATCACGACCAAAACACTAGGAGCCTTCCCATACTCCATGCTGGAATACCTGTGTACAAAACCAGGACACTTATAAATGGAGCCTCGCAATTGCAAAATGGACAGGCATGGAACCAAGATCCTATATAGTATAGGTCATCCGCCGAAACTGATAACAACTAAAGGAAGACCGTTCCCAGGGCAGGAAACAACACCGCAGTTAACCAACTGAGTATACCTCCCAGCTCCCCACCAAAGGTTATCTTCAACGAGATCAGCCCGGAAGCCATTCACCTACCAGTCAACACCAACTTACATACTCAGAGACCAGACACTCTGAACACAAGGTTAGGTCGAATCCTGCCCCCCACCACCACCAACTAAATACAACTTATAGCCAGACATTACGCAAAACTCCAGAGGGAAAGAGGGATGTCATATTTTGGAATTGTTTCCTTGTAGAACTCTTCATAAACACAGAGTGGCCAGTTCAAACATGGCTGGCTAGTATCATACATGTCTTCGTGTTCTATCAATCTGTTTACACTCCTCCCTCTTCATATCACTTGTAATGGCTTCCGTCCCGTTTCGGCATCAATGACCACTAAGATGACTTGAAACCAACATTCAATTTCATTGCTAACAGGCATATAAGATAAGCTCTCTATATTTGATTGGATTGATTTGTGCTGCATGTTTTGCAATTCTCTTATGTAACACTAATTGCCTTTTCATTTCAGATAATGATCTGAAAACCTTGTTGCTAACAACATAGGTATTGTTGGCATTAAAGATGAGGCAGGAGTCTCCTTACGATTCAGATCATCAGAAAGAGTGTTCAATCACATAAGGCTCAACACCAAATCCAGGAACTTTGAGCGCCTGATTCCTGATGCTGGATGCTAATGATGCAGACATAGTAACTCTCGGAGGAAGATTTGCAATTCGTAATGCATCTCTTCTCTGGCGCTTCTCATTCTTTTGATTTGGTTTAGTTTCTTTTACGGTATATCAACCTCAATCATTTTTATTGCTGGTAATATTTTTTTCCTTCAAAAATGTATTGCTGGTAATAATTTATTGCTGGTAATGCATGTCCTACAACTTTCTTGTGTAACACTATGTACCTGTTCAGTCCAGATGATGATCTGCAAACTTTGTTTCTAACAACATAGATATTGTTGACATTAAAGATGAGGCAAGTTGTCATAGTTGGCTTGCATCTGGTTCTTATGATGACCTTTCACGTGGTTTAAATCTATCAATGTTTTCAACTCCTGCCTCATCGTATCACTTGTCATGACTTCCATCAAGTTTCAGCATACATGGCCACTGACTCTTGAAACCAGCATTCAATTTCATTGCTAACAGTTAATTGGATGCCCTACAACTTTCTGGTACGCAGCCATGTGCCTGCTCAGTCCAAATGATGATCAGCAAACCTTGTTGTTAAGATAAGTATTGGCGGCAGGGCGATGGGTCAAGTTGTATGATGAGGCAGGTTGCCCCATTCATCAAACGGACGGATTACTGGATCATTGATTTCCTCTTTCCTAGCTGCACGCTTGATATTTGCCCAACTCATTGCATGTTCTTGGAAGACCTTTGTACACCTCCACTTATGTTGATCACAAGCAGATGATCCAGTGTGGGAAACTCTGGATCATCTATATGGCAGGCTACAATAGAGTTTTTAAACAATTCTTGAAATGTTTCCTAGGTCTATGTTATGATCGAGTTTCGTAGAGCAATACGCCATGAAGCATTTTATTGTGTATTTTGATGTTCTCAAGTCAAATGACATGGCCAATCCAATAGAGATACTGATAGTCACAGATGAGAACTGCCGGCTCACACGTTGTATCATTTTTAATGGCTCCCATCTCGTTTCGGCATCCATGGCGGCTCTTGACTCTTGAAAACAGCATTCAATTTCATTTGTAACAGGCATATATGAGAGATAAGCTCTCTATCCTTGATCGGGTTGTTTGGATACAAGAGCTTTGTATTACTCTGATAGATTTTTGTTATAATATACAATGAAACCTCAATTTAAGGGATACTGAATCTAAGGAACGACTCCTGGACCATATGGGAGATAAGGAACTGGCTTTTTTATTTTACTGAACGAAATTTACTAAATGCTAGAAAAACTCATTCATCGAGTCCGTGTTAAGTTCCTAGGTACATGTCAACCTTGTTAGTGTTATAGATAAGCGTATGGTTGCAAGAAAGAAATACGACAACAGCAGAAATAGATTTACGTGGTTTATTTCAACAGGAACGTGAGGGTTTGGGACAGCTCCTTTGTGGTAAAGTTCATAAGCCGGCTTCGGATCTAGGTCGATCACTCATAGTAGTTCACACATATTGACGCTGGCACTCCAAGCTGATAGCTGGTGTCGCTCGTTCTGACCGTGACAGGTCTCTACACTGGCCACCTGTTGATTGCCTGTTGAACTTCCGTGTGACCCCTTTTATAGCGTTGTTTATGGCTTAACAGGCTCGAAAAACGAAGCGAGTATAATTAGGAGGGAAGCATTTTTATTGGACGAAAAATAGAGCACTTTAAATATTATTTTATTTTTCGACCGGAACTCGAGTGTCGGGAACATTTGTAAACGAAGACAATATTCATTTTGTGACGAGGCTTTGTCCCGTTCACATCCTGTTCTCGCTCTTGAGTATTTGCCTGTAAATCAGCCGAGATATGACTTATTTTATTTTATAACATTAGCTATAAAATTAGCTGGAAATTAAAAATCCTTTAAAAATAGTTAATTTGGCCATACCGGAACATCTACAATTTCTATCTCTCATTCACTGACATCTTGAATATTTTATAGTTATTGGAAGACCAAAAGATGAATTGGTTTAAGAAATTAAAAAAATGAAAAGCTGTAAAATACGTCAGATAATCCTAATTCCCTGAGTGAATAAAAAACAGCAATCCAGATAACAACTACGTTTTAAAAGCAAATGCAGACAATTATGTTAGCATAGTACCCATCAAAACTGATAGGATTATTTACGCATGAAGCTTTGGAAATGTTTAAAGTCTCATAAGTAAATTAAGGTGTAAATTACATCTACAGCATCATTTACAAAATTTCTCTCGGCATGAACAAGGAAATCTATGTACTATTGTTTTATTTAATATTTTATACAGTTTAACGTACCATTGGTAATCTGAGTGTTGACTGTTTTGGATTTAACAAAACGCTGTTCGTGGTAATCTACGAAATGAAGGAATGTCCACTCCTCATCCTAATTAGTTCTTAAAAAAAGGTTTTACTGCATACTGAATAGACAAGTTTTACAAACAACGTTTTGGAAAAACGATGTAAGCCAGGGCTTCTTAACCTGGGGTCCGTGGACGCCCTAGAAGGGTTCAATGATGGGTTTCAGGGCTCCGTGAGGATCAGATAAAAAATAACATTTACATTCGCTATACAGCCCTTGTTTCAATCAACGGTTTCCCATTGAAAGAAAATGCATCCTGTCACTTCTTGAAAGAAAAAAAACACCCAACCACTACTTAGTGCCAACCGCTAGGCGTCGTCTCTTGACTTGCTGTTGGGCCCCTGTTTACCATTTCTATGTGTGTCATCATTCTCTGCACGACCGCCATCTTTTGTCACTCCATAAGAACAAGTGATAATTCTCGTTTGCCACGGTTTACCACGGCTTGATTATCTTCTCATCTACGAGGATTATTTGATCACAATTTCTTTCAAACGTTTCTTGCCAAAATGTGATCCGTGTGCAGTGTGCATGAGGATGCAGTGTGGTGATATGCACGCGCAAGTGTTGTGTAAAACCAATCAAATTGTGACTATCCGCCTGTCCGTCTATGATTACTTCTTATATGGGGGTCCGTGACTCAAGGCGATTGCGGCTCAAGTGGTTCGTGACTCAAGAGGTCCGTAACTAAAGAGGTCCGTAACTCAAAAAAGATTAAGAACCACTGATGAGGCACGGCGGAATAATGTCTCGGATTGAGGAATCGGAGACCTGAGTTCGAATTCCATTACATTCCCTTACGTGCTAATACCCTTCCTTCTCTTCTCCCACCAGCTATGGGTAAATAGCAGGACAGACCGAGTTCTATAGCCTTTGGATGGCAACTGGTCTAACGCAGAAAGGCATGGCAACCTACTGCGGGAAAAAAATCTGCCTCGAAAGATACATGATCGCCTAAGCTTGTATCACGCTTGGCACATAACTGACTTAAGCGATTTATCGGGTTTGAGGAACTGTTGGATGTAAGGGGGTTATTGGATTTAAGGGGATTATAGGGTTTAACGGACATATCTTCCTTCTAATTAGTTCATTAAAGTGAGATTTTACTGTATAATCTTTACTATTATTCTACTTGTCTGTATGCAGGACCGTTAGGATTTTCTACCAGGGATCAAAGTGTAGTATCTGCCCGAGTGTCATTATTGCTCTTCTATTCGTTACGCTTACATAATGGTTGCCGATCGAGTTTAGAAACGCATTCTACCGTACTCCATAGAGATGATTACGCTTTTAATACCAGCGTCAAAGCTTAAAGTGTAAAAATAAACCTTAGTCGATTGTATAGTTTTCGAACTAGTTTGGACTGAGTCTGTTTGGGCATGTCCAGAATTCCAGAAGGGTGGGGTTTGAGCCAGAAAAAGAGAGGGACTGGCGCGTTATTGTTTTGGGTTTTTTTTTTTAAGTAAACTGAATCATTCCTGATTCAACAAAAAACTACTAACTTGTATTCAGTTATTGAACTGTCAATTTCTACACAGCCTAATGTGTGTGTGTGTGTGTGTGTGTGTGACAGAAGAGGGTGGGGACACATTCCCCCTCAGAGTAGACAGAAAAAAAGGAAAGACGCACATAGACTCATACGGGTGTCCTGATTATTGGCGAATGAAATAATCAAGCAAAAATGTCCTAATGTGTCAATATTTCGCACCTGTAAATTCGTCTTCGACGTTAACTATTTAAAAAGGGGGGGGGTACGTTTCTTTCCTTCTCCCACGCAAAAAAAAAAACATAATCAAAATGAACTTTTTCCGTTCCTTGAGTATATTTTTTTTAAATTCTTCCATTTTGTTTTGATTTGTTTACCTAAAAGTTCATATTGTGCCGACAAAAGTTGCTTCTAAAATTTCACTAACCTTCAAAATCGTCATGTTTCGCTATGCCGTGAATGGCACCAGATTGAAGACAGAAGCACAAATCCGGATGTTCATGCCTTTATTTACAAGAGACGATCATTACCAAAAAAATAAAATAAAATAAGCTATGTGGCATTGCGAAGGGGCAGGTAACTACCCAGAAATATTAAACAGGTAGAGGGAGCATTTCCTTGAGTTCATATGCGAGACAGTGCGCTAATACAACATCACGAGTACTACTACTTCAATATGCCGTGTTCCTTCAGGACGTGGGAGGATATGGCACTCGACAACTTCCTAGAATTTAGTTGAGTTCATATGCGAGACAGTGCGCTAATATAACATTGTACCGAGTTCGAATTCCAATCGAATCCATTACATTCACTTACGTACTAATACCCTTGGGAAAGGTAGGAATCCTCTTCTTCTTCTCCCCCCCCCAGTTATGGGTAAATAGCAGGACAGACCAGGTTCTATAGCCTTGGATGGCAACTGGTCTACCGCAGAAAGAAATGGCTACCTATTGCTGGAAAAAAATCTGCCTCATCAGTCAGTTATCGAAAAATACATGATCGCCTAAGTGTGTATCACGTATGGCACATTTAGGATCTGGGAGGGAATGGCTCTCCACAACTTCCTAGAATTTAATTGAGTTCATATGCCAGATAGAGCGCTAATAAAACATCACGAGTACTACTACTTCTATGTGCCGTGTCCGTTCAGGACGTGGGAGGACATGACTCTTCACAACTTCTAATATAGTGCGATAATACAACATCCTAAGTTGTACTTCTATGTACCGTGTTCCTTCCGGACGTGAAAGATCCTGGCTCTCCACCACTTCCTAGAATTTAGTTGCGTCCATGAGCGCGACAGTGAGCTAATGCAACATCGTAATAATTATTTCTTCCATGTGCCGTCTCCATCCAAGGTGTGGAAAACCATGGATCTCCACAACTTACTATCCCTTGTAGATCTTAGTAACTTTTATCTTTTTTTCATAAATTTTCCAAACCTACCGTCCTCAGCTATCTATTTCTAAATCCGAGTATAAATGAACTTTTTGTTTCCATTTTCCTCAAGGGACTTAAATAACATTGAACACAACAATCAAGAAAGAGAAAAAAATTTACTATAGTTTTTATGTTCACGAAGATTTTATTTCTGCTGTTAGTTTATTAAATGATTTGATGAAAATACTTGTTGGTCTTGGTATATTCAATCGTGTTATTTTTAAAGACTTATGGTTTGATTGTTATTGCAAAAATTGTATTTCTCAATAAGCAGACCAATATTTGTTGGGGTTTTTTTGGGGGGAGGGGGTTAAGCATTACGCCCCGAGCAAGGCATGAAGCCACTAGGATGCAGGGAGTTGCAGATGATTTGGAGCGAGAGCAGATAGGAGTGATAGAAGAAAGGATGAGGAGAGGGATAGTGGATAGATCAAGGTAACTGGAGATGTCGATGGACATTACTTTTGAAAAGTTGGAGATTATAGCTCTCAGGGAAACAGTAATAGGGAAGGGTGTTCCACAAGCAAGAGGTGCGAGGTATGAAGCTATTGGAGTAGAAGAGACGGCTACATTTAAAAGTTTCTACAGTGAAAGGGTGAGAGCGTGATGCCAGCCTCGTAGGGCGCTTGAATTCATGAAGTCTGAGAACCAGTGAAAGCAGCTCATCGGAGCAATTACCATGAAAGTACTTGTAAAAAAAGACAGAGAGGCGACGGCGCGTCTGTGAGAGAGCAACTGTAGACGAGATGCCAGATCAGGGCCAAGTATATTACATATCCGTCTCTGGATCTTGTCAAGAACTCCGAGGTAAACAGAAGGTGCACCAGACCATATATGGCAGCAATACTCCATGCAAGGGCGAATGGTTGATTTGTATATTTGAAGTATCGATTCCGGAGAGAAAAATTTCCTGGCGCGGCACAGACAGCCAACTTTCCTCGCGGTGGACGAAGCAATTGACTCAATGTATTTGTTCCATCTCAGGTCAGCAGTCAACGTGAGACCGAGCAGACGCAGAGAGTTGCTCTCAAGAAGTTGACTTTGGTTTAAATACGAATTGAGAGGTTTCTATGATTTTATTTTGAAAAATATTTCCATCGGTTAGGAACATATATACAGAAAACAAATGGAAAAAAAATATTTTTTTCCAAGAACGAGGCATTTCTATACAGCAAAAACAATAGCCATCCAAGAAAAAAGTAAGGGTCATTTTCAGATTCAGTGCCCACAAGTCAGCTAAAAAATGAGGTTTGGTGTCTCGACACTATTTCAATTTATTTATTTTTTTTTGTTGACCAGTGTTATTATCATTCAGTATTTTTCAAAGATGAAACCCATAAAAAGACACCATTCTCTGCATATATTTTAGCTAATGGCCGTATGCCAGATTTACTGTGAACGATGCAAAGAAATCATAATAATTTCTACAAACATCTATACAATGTATATGATTGCAAATTATATAATGATCTCACAAAAGAAAGGCCTTTGCCTTAGAAATGACTTATGAGATACTAGTAATGTATGTCTCTGACCTGGCAATAGTCGCTAGAGTCTATGACCTTAGATTTATCTGGCCTGTGTTGTAATTACTAAGCTATATTTATTTTATAACCAACTTAGGATTTTGAAGAAGATAATAATAATAATAATAATAATAATAATAATATATCCAATATATATATAGCTATCATTACTTTCCCCGACTAAAATAAATTATTAAACAAAAGATCCGAGCTCATCTCAAAATGCAGACATGAAAATAAATTTTTACTACGTAACCTAAAAAATGAAAAACGGGAAAAATAAAATAAAAACTAATAAATATACTAATAAACAAAATAACAATAAAAAAAATATAGAAATAAAACATAAATAAATACTATGTTACTTAAAAATCGAAAACCGAAAAGAGAAAATATACAAGTAAAATAAATTGACCTAAATTCATCCAAGTAAATAAATAAACAAACCAATCCCAAATAAAGATAATCAATTAAAATCTGTTCCCGCCAAAATAATACTTAGAATGAACTGCAACAATCAACCCCAAAATTGAACAAATAGCTTTAATTAAATTCTCAAACCAAAACAAAACTGTTAAATAAGTGATATAAACAATTTTTACTACGTTAATAAATAAATAAAATAAGAAACAAAAAAATAAAAAATAAAAACAAGCAATATAATTTGACCCAAATAAATAAACAAACGACTTCCGGTAAAATAATCGCCATAATAGAATACCCACAATGCACCACTAACCCGTATATATATAAATAGCCGAGAAAAATAACAGCATATGTGGCCTGACGATTGCATATAGCATGAAACAGACTGTCGCCTCTAAGTGTTAACTTCTATGTTCACTTTTGTATTATATATATATATATATTTATAATATATATTATATATATATATATATATATATATATATATATATATATATATATATATATATATATATATATATATGAATGATCCCTCACCGATAACACGACTAGAAGTTACATGCATCACGCAATACTCAAATGCTAAGTAAGGACTGACCATTTTTTTAAATTGTCTGGTTATCGTAATATTGGCGAAGTTGGATATTATACAGGGATTATATTTTTTTTAATTTTAAAAATTATATTTGCATTTAAAATGAATGGGATTTGCATGTATATATATATATATATATATGTGTGTGGGGGGGATATGATAAAATATACTTTAAAGGTATACTATATTTATGGTAAGTGCTCAATATCAGGAATAGAGTTTATGTCTCTAACATAGTAGACATTGAAGTAAAAATCCGGAGGCGACAGTCTGCTTTGTCAGGCCTGACGATTGCTTTTAGCTTGAAACCAACTGTCACCTCGGTGTGTTGACTTCAATGCTCACTTTTAAATATATATATATATATATATATATATATATATATATATATATATATATATATATATATATATAATTGAATAACTACTTAAGAAAATGGTGGAAAGAAAAGAGTCTAAATGTATTCAGCTAGATAAAAAAAAAAAATCTCTTAGCACCCGTCTGTCGTGCGCATGTGTAGTCCTACCAACCTGCAGTCCGATGAAGTTCTGAAGGAAGAAACGCATCACAAGTAAACATACAAGTCATACAATTTCCCTAATACTGTTCTTGATATATAAAAATATATATCGTTATCTCTCATATATATATATATATGCATATATCGTTATCTCTCATATATATATATATATATATATATATATATATATATATATATATATATATATATATATTATGAAATGAACAAAGTCCGACAATTATTTTCAGACATTTTTATGTTTATACATTCTTTTTATAGAAATATTTAAGTAAATGCTCTGTTTATAATAAACAGTATAAACAACATTTACCGGGCCTGAATGTCCGAGAAATTTTCACAGAAAATTTAATCTTCTATGAATCTCACGTACATATCGCTTAACAAATGTAAACAAATTGAGAGATTCATAGAAGATTGAAGTTCAAATACAGTAAATTCGAGCTTGCTAATCGAATGCTCCTCTGTAGCCAAATCGGTTGAAGACACGTCAAGCAAAATGATGGTTCCATATAGGATACAGGTTCGAATCCTGTCGGAGGGCGAATATTTTCTGTGAAATGTTGTTTAATAATACTGTTTATTATAAACATAGCATTTACTTAAATATTTGAATGTAAACGTAAAAAGCTCTTTATTTATTAAAAAGAAGAGGGAAACCGCAAACGTCTTTGGTTGTAATGTGGATTTTTTTAATAAAATATTATGCTTTATTTTCCATAATTATGCTACAAGTGTGTTCGTTCTCCCGAACGTCATCAGGCAAAGGGTGAAGATTTCCACATATTAAAAATAATTATTTTTTTCTTATGTTTTTCAATGTTAAATATTCTCAATATGAGACATTCTCTTTTTTGTGTGTTAGTGACCCAAATGTCTTTCTTGAACGTTTATTATATATATATATATATATATATATATATATATATATATATATATATAT
>OZ010614.1:4578387-4693387 GCA_963932145.1 Acanthosepion lycidas | reverse complement strand
AACCCTAACCCTTAACCCTAACCCTTAACCCTAACCCTTAATCCTGACTCTAACCGTAAACCTTAACCCTAACCCTTAACCCTAACCCTAACTCTTAACCCTTAACCCTAACCACTTCAAATTAAACCAGTTCTTGATAATGACTGAGACTGAGACCAACCCTAACCCTTAACCCTAACCCTTAACCCTTAACCCTAAACCTTAACCCTAACCCTAACCACTGCAAATTAACGCAGTTCTTGATAATGACTGAGACTGAGACAAACCCTAACCCTTAACCCTAACCCTAACGCTTAACCCTAACTACTGCAAATTAACCCAGTTCTTGATAATGACTGAGACTGAGATTAACCCTAACCCATAACACTAACCCTTAATCCTGACTCTAACCCTAAACCTTACCCCTAACCCTAACCCTTAACCCTAACCCTAACGCTTAACCCTTAACACTAACCACTGCAAATTAACCCAGTTCTTGATAATGACTGAGACTGAGACCAACACTAACCCTTAAACCTAACCCATAACCCTAACCCTTAACCCCAACGCTTAACCCCAACCCTAACCCTAACCACTGGAAATTAACCCAGTTCTTGATAATGACTGAGACTGAGACCAACCCTAATCCTTAACCCTAACCCTAACGCTTAACCCTTAACCCTAACCACTGCAAATTAACCCAGTTCTTGATAATGACTGTGACTGAGACCAACCCTAACCCTTAACCCTAACCCTTAACCCTAACCCTTATCCTTTAACCCTAACGCTTAACCCTAACCCTAACCACTGCAAATTAACCCAGTTCTTGATAATGACTGAGACTGAGATCAACCCTATCCCATAACCCTAACCCTTGATCCTGACTCTAACCCTAAACCTTAACCCTAACCCTAACCCTTAACCGTTAACCCTAACCACTGCAAATTAACCCAGTTTTTGATAATGACTGAGACCAACCCTAACCCTTAACCCTTAACCCTAACCCTAACGTTTAACCCTAACCCTAACCCTTAACCCTAACGCTAACCACTGCAAATTAACCAAGTTCTTGATAATGATTGAGACTGAGACCAACCCTAACCCTTAACCCTAACCCTTAATCCTGTCTCTAACCCTAAACCTTCACCCTAACCCTAACCCTTAACCATAACCCTTAAGCTTAACCCTAACCCTAACCCTAACCACTGCAAATTAACCCAGTTCTTGATAATGACTGAAACTGAGACCAACCCTAACCCTTAACCCTAACCCTTAACCCTAACGCTTAACACTAACCCTAACCACTGCAAATTAACCCAGTTCTTGATAATGATTGAGACTGAGACCAACCCTAACCCTTAACCCTTAACCCTAACCCTAACCGCTGCAAATTAACCCAGTTCGTGATAATGACTGAGACTGAGACCAACCCTAACCCTTAACCCTAACCATTAATCCTGACTCTAACCCTAAACCTTAAACCTAACCCTAACCCTTAACCCTAAACCTAACCACTGCAAATTAATCCAGTTCTTGATAATGACTGACACTGAGACCAACCCTAACCCTTAACACTAACCCTTACCCTAACCCTTAACCCTTAACCCTAAGGCTTAACCCTAACCCTAAACACTGCAAATTAACCCAGTTCTTGATAATGACAGAGACGGAGACCAACCCTAACACTTAACCATAACACTTAACCCTAACCCTTAATCCTAACCCTTAACCATTAACCCTAACGCTTAACCCTAACCCTAACCCAAACCACTGCAAATTAATCCAGTTCCTGATAATGACTGCGACTGAGACCAACCTTAACCCTTAACCCTAACCCTAACGCTTAACCCTTAACCCTAACCACTGCAAATTAACCCAGTTCTTCATAATGACTGAGAGTGAGACCAAACCTAACCCATAACCCTAACACTTAATACTGACTCTAACCCTAAACCTTAACCCTAACCCTTAATCCTGACTCTAACCACTGCAAATTAACCCAGTTCTTCATAATGACTGAGACTGAGACCAAACCTAACCCATAACCCTAACCCTTAATACTGACTCTAACCCTAACCCTTAACCCTAACCCTTAATCCTGACTCTAACCACTGCAAATTAACCCAGTTCTTCATAATGACTGAGACCAAACCTAACCCATAACCCTAACCCATAATACTGACTCTAACCTTAACCCTAACCCTTAACCCTAACGCTTAACCCTAATCCTAACCACTGCAAATTAACCCAGTTCTTGATAATGACTGAGACTGATACCAACCTTAACCCTAACCCTAACGTTTAACCCTTAACCCTAACCACTTCAAATTAACCCAGTTCTTCATAATGACTGAGACTGAGACCAACGCTAACCCTTAATACTGACTCTAACCCTAAACCCTAACCCTTAACCCTAACCCTAATGCTTAACCCTTAACCCTAACCACTGCAAATTCTTGATAATGACTGAGACTGAGACCAACCCTAACCCTTAAACCTAACCCATAACCCTAACCCTTAATCCTGACTCTAGCTCTAAACCTTAACCCTAACCCTAACCCTAACCCTTAACCCTAACGCTTAACCCTAACCCTAACCACTGCAAATTAACCAAGTTCTTGATAATGACTGAGACTGAGACCAACACTAAACCTTAAACCTAACCCATAACCCTAACCCTTAATCCTGACTCTAGCTCTAAACCTTAAACGTAACCCTAACCCTTAACCCTTATCCCTCACACTTAACCCTAACCCTAACCACTGCAAATTAACCCAGTTCTTGATAATGACTGAGACTGAGACCAACACTAACCCTTAACCCTAACCCTTACCCTAACCCTTAACCCTAACCCTTAACCCTAAACCCTAACGCTTAACCCTAACCCTAACCACTGCAAATTAACCAAGTTCTTGATAATGACTGAGACTGAGACCAACCCTAACCCTTAACCCTAACCCTTAACCCTAACACTTAACCCTAACCCTTAACCCTTAACCCTAACGCTTAACCCTAACACTAACCCTAACCACTGCAAATTGACCCAGTTCTTGATAATGACTGAGACTGAGACCAACCCTAACCCATAACCCTAACTCTTTATACTGACACTAACGCTAAACCTTAACACTAACCCTAACCCTTAACCCTAACCCTAACGCTTAACGCTAACCCTAACCACTGCAAATTAACCCAGTTCTTGATAATGACTGAGACTGAGACCAACCCTAACCCTTAAACCTAACCCATAACCCTAACCCTTAATCCTGACTCTAGCTCTAAACCTTAACCCTAACCCTTAACCCTTAACCTTAACGCTTAACCCTAACCCTAACCACTGCAAATTAACCCAGTTCTTGATAATGACTGAGACTGAGACCAACACTAACCCTTAACTCTAACCCTTACCCTAACCCTAACCCTTAACCCTTAACCCTAACCCTTAACCCTTAACCCTAACGCTTAACCCTAACACTAACCCTAACCACTGCAAATTAACCCAGTTCTTGATAATGACTGAGACTGAGACCAACCCTAACCCATAACTCTAACTCTTTATACTGACTCTAACGCTAAACCTTAACACTAACCCTAACCCTTAACCCTAACCCTAACGCTTAACCCTAACCCTAACCACTGCAAATTAACCCAGTTCTTGATAATGACTGAGACTGAAACCAACCCTAACACTTAACCCTAACTCTTAACCCTAACCCTTAACCCTTAACCCTAACGCTTAACCCTAACACTAACCACTGCAAATTAACCCAGTTCTTGATAATGACAGAGACTGAGACCAACCCTAACCCTTAACCCTAACCCTAATGCTTAACCCTTAACCCTAACTACTGCAAATTTACCCAGTTCTTGATAATGACTGAGACTGAGACCAACCCTAACCCTTAATCCTGACTCTAACCCTAAACCTTAACCCTAACCCTAACGCTTAACCCTTAACCCTAACCACTGCAAATTAACCCAGTTCTTCATAATGACTGAGAGTGAGACCAAACCTAACCCATAACCCTAACACTTAATACTGACTCTAACCCTAAACCTTAACCCTAACCCTTAATCCTGACTCTAACCACTGCAAATTAACCCAGTTCTTCATAATGACTGAGACTGAGACCAAACCTAACCCATAACCCTAACCCTTAATACTGACTCTAACCCTAACCCTTAACCCTAACCCTTAATCCTGACTCTAACCACTGCAAATTAACCCAGTTCTTCATAATGACTGAGACCAAACCTAACCCATAACCCTAACCCATAATACTGACTCTAACCTTAACCCTAACCCTTAACCCTAACGCTTAACCCTAATCCTAACCACTGCAAATTAACCCAGTTCTTGATAATGACTGAGACTGATACCAACCTTAACCCTAACCCTAACGTTTAACCCTTAACCCTAACCACTTCAAATTAACCCAGTTCTTCATAATGACTGAGACTGAGACCAACGCTAACCCTTAATACTGACTCTAACCCTAAACCCTAACCCTTAACCCTAACCCTAATGCTTAACCCTTAACCCTAACCACTGCAAATTCTTGATAATGACTGAGACTGAGACCAACCCTAACCCTTAAACCTAACCCATAACCCTAACCCTTAATCCTGACTCTAGCTCTAAACCTTAACCCTAACCCTAACCCTAACCCTTAACCCTAACGCTTAACCCTAACCCTAACCACTGCAAATTAACCAAGTTCTTGATAATGACTGAGACTGAGACCAACACTAAACCTTAAACCTAACCCATAACCCTAACCCTTAATCCTGACTCTAGCTCTAAACCTTAAACGTAACCCTAACCCTTAACCCTTATCCCTCACACTTAACCCTAACCCTAACCACTGCAAATTAACCCAGTTCTTGATAATGACTGAGACTGAGACCAACACTAACCCTTAACCCTAACCCTTACCCTAACCCTTAACCCTAACCCTTAACCCTAAACCCTAACGCTTAACCCTAACCCTAACCACTGCAAATTAACCAAGTTCTTGATAATGACTGAGACTGAGACCAACCCTAACCCTTAACCCTAACCCTTAACCCTAACACTTAACCCTAACCCTTAACCCTTAACCCTAACGCTTAACCCTAACACTAACCCTAACCACTGCAAATTGACCCAGTTCTTGATAATGACTGAGACTGAGACCAACCCTAACCCATAACCCTAACTCTTTATACTGACACTAACGCTAAACCTTAACACTAACCCTAACCCTTAACCCTAACCCTAACGCTTAACGCTAACCCTAACCACTGCAAATTAACCCAGTTCTTGATAATGACTGAGACTGAGACCAACCCTAACCCTTAAACCTAACCCATAACCCTAACCCTTAATCCTGACTCTAGCTCTAAACCTTAACCCTAACCCTTAACCCTTAACCTTAACGCTTAACCCTAACCCTAACCACTGCAAATTAACCCAGTTCTTGATAATGACTGAGACTGAGACCAACACTAACCCTTAACTCTAACCCTTACCCTAACCCTAACCCTTAACCCTTAACCCTAACCCTTAACCCTTAACCCTAACGCTTAACCCTAACACTAACCCTAACCACTGCAAATTAACCCAGTTCTTGATAATGACTGAGACTGAGACCAACCCTAACCCATAACTCTAACTCTTTATACTGACTCTAACGCTAAACCTTAACACTAACCCTAACCCTTAACCCTAACCCTAACGCTTAACCCTAACCCTAACCACTGCAAATTAACCCAGTTCTTGATAATGACTGAGACTGAAACCAACCCTAACACTTAACCCTAACTCTTAACCCTAACCCTTAACCCTTAACCCTAACGCTTAACCCTAACACTAACCACTGCAAATTAACCCAGTTCTTGATAATGACAGAGACTGAGACCAACCCTAACCCTTAACCCTAACCCTAATGCTTAACCCTTAACCCTAACTACTGCAAATTTACCCAGTTCTTGATAATGACTGAGACTGAGACCAACCCTAACCCTTAATCCTGACTCTAACCCTAAACCTTAACCCTAACCCTAACGCTTAACCCTTAACCCTAACCACTGCAAATTAACCCTGTTCTTGATAATGACTGAGACTGAGACCAACCCTAACCCTTAACCGTAACCCTTAATCCTGACTCTAACCCTAAACCTTAACCCTAACCCTAACCCTTAACCCTAACCCTAACGCTTAACCCTAACCACTTCAAATTAAACCAGTTCTTGATAATGACTGAGACTGAGACCAACCCTAACCCTTAACCCTAACCCTTGACCCTTAACCCTAAACCTTAACCCTAACCCTAACCACTGCAAATTAACGCAGTTCTTGATAATGACTGAGACTGAGACAAACCCTAACCCTTAACCCTAACGCTAACGCTTAACCCTAACTACTGCAAATTAACCCAGTTCTTGATAATGACTGAGACTGAGATCAACCCTAACCCATAACCCTAACCCTTAATCCTGACTCTAACCCTAAACCTTACCGCTAACCCTAACCCTTAACCCTAACCCTAACGCTTAACCCTTAACACTAACCACTGCAAATTAACCCAGTTCTTGATAATGACTGAGACTGAGACCAACACTACCCTTAAACCTAACCCATAACCCTAACCCTTAATCCTGACTCTGACCCTAACCCTTAACCCTAACGCTTAACCCCAACCCTAACCCTAACCACTGCAAATTAACCCAGTTCTTGGTAATGACTGAGACTTAGACCAACCCTAATCCTTAACCCTAACCCTAACGCTTAACCCTTAACCCTAACCACTGCAAATTAACCCAGTTTTTGATAATGACTGTGACTGAGACCAACCCTAACCCTTAACCCTAACCCTTAACCCTAACCTTTAACCTTTAACCCTAACGCTTAACCCTAACCCTAACCACTGCAAATTAACCCAGTTCTTGATAATGACTGAGACTGAGATCAACCCTATCCCATAACCCTAACCCTTAATCCTGACTTTAACCCTTAACCCTAACCATATAGCTTAACCCTAACCACTGCAAATTAACCCAGTTCTTGATAATGACTGAGACTGAGACCAACCCTAACCCATAACCCTAACCCTTGATCCTGACTCTAACCCTAAACCTTAACCCTAACCCTAACCCTTAACCCTAACCCTAACCCTAACCCTTAACCCTTAACCCTAACCACTGCAAATTAACCCAGTTCTTGATAATGACTGAGACTGAGACCAACCCTAACCCTTAACCCTAACCCATAACCCTAACCCTTAATCCTGACTCTAACCCTAAACCTTAACCCTAACCCTAACCCATAACCCTAACCCTTAATCCTGACTCTAACCCTAAACCTTAACCCTAACCTTAACCCTTAACCCTAACGCTTAGCCCTAACCCTAACCACTGCAAATTAACCCAGTTCTTGATAATGACTGAGACTGAGACCAACCCTAACCCATAACCCTAACCCTTAATCCTGACTCTAACCCTAAACCTTAACCCTAACCCTGACCCTTAACCCTAACCCTAACGCTTAACCCTAACCCTAACCACTGCAAATTAACCGAGTTCTTGATAATGACTGAGAATGAGACCAATCCTAACCCTTAATCCTGACTCTAACCCTAACTCTAACGCTTAACCCTAACCCTAACCACTGAAAATTAACCCAGTTCTTGATAATGACTGAGTGTGTCGAAAATAGGTAAACAAAAACATAACAAAAAACAGGAATTTATCGAAAATTTTGACTTTTTTCAAAAAAAGTAAAAATATAATAAAAATGATAAACAGACATCGTTTAAGAAAACAACACTTTTTCTTTAAATAAATTCTTGCTGCCTAAATACATTCTTCTCGGTCACGTGGGACCTGCTGAAAATCCCGGAGAATACTGTTGAACACATATCCTTCCCGATATTTGCTCTGTTTTGGATCCTAATAAAGATAATTTTTTATTAAATGGATTAAATCCGACATATTTTTAATTCATT
This sequence comes from Acanthosepion lycidas, assembly GCA_963932145.1. NCBI lineage: Eukaryota > Metazoa > Mollusca > Cephalopoda > Sepiida > Sepiidae > Acanthosepion > Acanthosepion lycidas. The sequence goes on along the minus strand of OZ010614.1, from coordinate 4,685,423 downwards.
TGTTCAGGAGGTCCTACGTGTCCGAGAGGTCAAGGCACGTTAGATCTAATGACGGTTACCCCATAGGGACGCAGGTTCGAATCCTGCCAGAGGGCGCATATTTTTTCTTACAAGGTTTCTCGAATATTCAAACCGGTAGATGTAAATAAATAAATATAATGTTCAATAAATAAAAACAAAGCATCTATTTCATTTCTTGAATAAATTTGCTCTTTAGTATTTCAAGATATTTTTGTAAATATATCTGTTAAAATGAGATGTCAGTATTATTTTCATTTTTGCGTCATTTAGATGACAATTTAGCTATCTACTATTTTAATGCATGTGATACGTGACTGACCAATGAGAATCGATCCAAACAAAACTGAAAATACCAAAGTTCTGTCTTTTTGTTTATTTTCTCCCAATCTCTGTCGAAGCTTTAATAAAAGGTGAAATATGTTAGATTCCTATCCATATTTCATCTACATTTGATGTTTACTTCATATATACAGTCGAATCTATTGTATTCACTTACGTGCTAATACCCTTGGGAAAGGTGTGAATCTTCTTCTCTCTCCAGCTATGGGTAAAATAGCAGGACAGAACTGGGTTCTATAGCCTTGGATGGCAACTGGTCTAGGAGAAGGACAACTCTGAATTAAAAACCTGGGGAGGGTCGTTTGGAGAGCTTGTGGCACGTAGTGCACCAGGTCTCTGTATTCGGCCCTTCAAAAAGTGTGGATGGTCCTGCACGAAATCTTCACCACTATAATTAAATCTTATGTGCTGTTGTCGGGCTGCCGGTTTCCTGGCAACTGATCTGTTTGACCCTCATACGATGAATTCGACGGGTGAGTCATGTGTGTGTATATATATATATATATATATATATATATATATATATATATATATATATATATATATATATACATGATGTGTGTGTGTGTGATTAGTAAGCTAATGAAATGAGTCTTTATTTTACACAAGAAACATTTATGTTTTCAACATAATCTCTTCGCTTTCCAATGCACTTAAATCAATGATGAATGCTACTCAGATCAAACAAACATTACACGGTGGAATTCTCAAACTAAAATTCAGTTATGGATCAGTCTTATTTGATCACCTTTGTGCATGGTGTTACCTACATTTTTATGAGGATGACCTTCAGTGAGCATCGTTGACAAAGTGCCTCATGTACTTATAAGGAGAGAGAATTCACAGACCCCCTTACTTCTGTCTTCCTCATATTTAATAATGTACAACCGGCCATGCGAAAGTAGAACTTCAATATTTTACTCTTGAATTATTTCAACTATTGGAGAAGACTTCAACGATCATTATCAACCCTCTTTCGCTGAAACCCAGTATCTTTACAATGTGGCCTTTTAAGAGATTTATTCCAGGATATGTTCAGACGACATTCTGATCATCCAATAATCCTTTTTTATGTTGTCTCGTTGGATGGTGGCGAGAGTACACTGACTGAAATTATATTTTTTATTCTCGTGTAAACCAAATTTGTATCTTCTTTACTTTGCCAGCAAATCAAACCATGTCTAACTTTTGAATCGCGAACTACCAAAATTATGTATACACTTTTGAATCACGTGCAAAGCAGACCTGTATCTAGGCATTTTACTGTCGTGCATGTCCAAACCGTGCCTAGCCATTTTGATGTTGAGCAAGCCCAACCTGTGTCTAGCTTTTTTGATATTATACAAGACCAAACCGTGCCTAGCCATTTCGCTGTCGTCTGTGCCCAAACCGTGTCTAGCCTTTTCACTGTCGTCCGAGTCCAACCCGTGTCTAACCTTTTCACTGTCGTGCGTGCCAAACCCGTGTCTAGTCTCTTCGCTGTCGCCCGTGCCCAAACCGTGTCTAGCCATTTCGCTGACGTCCGTGCCCAACCCGTGTCTAGTCTGTTCACTGTCGTCCGTGCCCAAACCGTGTCTAGCCATTTCGCTGTCGTACGTGCCCAACCCGTGTCTAGTCTCTTCACTGTCGTCCGTGCCCAAACCGTGCCTAGCCATTTCGCTGTCGTCCGTGCCCAAATTGTGCCTAGCCATTTCGCTGTCGCGCAAAACCAACTCGTGTATAGTTATTTCGCTGTCGCTCGTGTCCAACACATGTCAAGCTTTTTTGATGTTGTGCAAGCCCAACCCCTGTCTAGCCTTTACGCTGTCGTCCGAGCCCAGCCTGTGTCTAGCCTTTTCACTGTCGTCCGTGCCCAACCCCTGTCTAACCCTTTCGCTGTCGTCCGTGCCCAACCCGTGTCTAGACTTTTCGCTGTCGTCCGTGCACAACCCCTGTCTAACCTTTTCGCTGTCGTCCGTGCCCAACCCGTGTCTAGACTTTTCACTGTCGTCCGTGCCCAACCCGTGTCTAGTCTCTTCGCTGTCGTCCGTGCCCAACCCCTGTCTAGTCTATTCGCTGTCGTCAGTGTCTAGACTTTTCGCTGTCGTAAAACAAGCCAAAGCCATTTCTCATGACATTTTTCCGTTCCAAATTTTACAGTTCCTTGTCTCATTACAAACAATTTAGGGTGTATATTGTGTAATAATTATATTCTGAATGAATGTAACTTACAATATTTCCTCTTCCCAGCCAAGTACCTTTTAATGTTATTTTGAATGTTCTACAATGAAAGATGAAATAGCATCAGATGCTAATGAATGTCATGTATATACAATGAAATACCGAAGTTATCTAACCACTTTATTTTCTTCTGGATTTCAGTTGGCCTGTATAACCCCGTCTTCATATAATGTTTCGGAAAGTCTAAACACTTTACGATACGCAAGTAGAGCAAAACAGATTCACACAAAACCAGTCGTAATCTACGTGAGTAGGAATAAGATTTTAAATTGTTTTATCCTCCTTTTCAAGTTTTATGATACAACATTTGTGTGTTTTTTTTTTATTATTATCCTATTATAACTGTTCTTCTCCTTCACTTCGCTTGTTAGCACGACCGTTACGTCTTGTTAATACCTCATAAACACATAACTATTCCGCGTTTTGATTGCAGGAAAGGGGCATTACATGGTTTCAACGAGAAAATGAAAGAATATAGAAGTGGAGAAATAGAGAGAGAGAAAATCAGATTAAGCTGATGAGAACAGATACTACACTTTGATCTCAGCTAAAAGTCCGAATAAGTATTCACTCTGCCCTAGAAAGATAGAATGAACGAAGGGATCATAAAAGTGTTTGAGGTCTCCTACCAATACCTCCATAAATAATGAACTATTCTGTTTTGATCGCGTAGAAAGATACTACTTGGTTTCAGTGAGAGAAAGAAAGAAGGGAAGATAGAAGTGTTTAACGTCTGTCTCAGTGAAATGGAAAAAGTTGTCAATTTCAAATCTTTGCATTTGTACGCCCTTCCTTCTTAAACTAACGATCAGCATTCATATTTAAGATACTCTGCGTCTGAAAAATATCATTGTTATTGCAATATTTTATTAGTTGTTAAGCTCAAATATTTAACAATGCGATAGGGGAATTTCTATAAATATTTTATTGTCGTAGAACTCGTCATGAGCTTATTCAATCATTAACTGAAGAATTATGATTCATCAGAAAATTAAAATAGGAAAAACGTTCAATGAAATTAAAATCTGATATATATAAAAACCAGGCCAAAACGATTATTTTAAGTAATGAAAATGAGCAAAAATCATGAAATCGTCCCGCTTTACCTGATCAAATGAAATAAATAACATAAAAAACCTTTTAGAAAAATTATTATCAAGCGATATTCGGTTTATGACTGCATGCGTATTTAACTAATGCTTACAATATTCCAGACCCCCATCTTAAAATATAAAGAAAGTGTGTCAAATATCAAACATAGGATTTCTATGGCTCCAGCTCGTAATTATTACTAGCCAAGTCTCCGTCTTAGAAACATTTCTCTTAATAATAATTTCAAAATAATTCAGCCTACGATGTTATTTAATTTATGGCAATTTTAGCGATTGCTTTATTCGGTTTTTGTTATTCGATATTGTGAATCTGAAAAATGACGCTTTTATCGCGGTGTCCATTCTCGGGTCCTTTTCAAGATTCCCTAGCTTCCCAATTTGTTTTATCCCCGTTATTTTATCTTTGATCGGATCAGCCTTTTACACTCTCCCACTCCCATATTTTCAACTTCCCCCACCCCTAGCGAGTTAGCGACTTCATTATGTCTGACAGCAGAATAGAGCAACCATTTGTGGGGTGGATGATACCTTACTAATATTTATTTGATTCTATGATACCCCACCCCTTTTACGATACCTTTTCACTGTCGTCCGTGTCCAACCCATGTCTAGCCTTTTCGCTGTCGCCCGTGCCCAACCCGTGTATAATTATAGATGATTAGCTAGGTATAGGATTAGCTAGGTATAGGATAGTTAGTTAAGACCAGCCTCATCATCATAACTTATTAATAAAAACAATAATGAATGACGAAGTATTAGTTCTTACAGTGCTTGTGTAAATTGTTAGAAATAATAGGTCATGATTGGAACTAGCTAGGAATAGGATAGATAGTGATGACCAGTCTCTTCCTTCTGCTACAAATAATGTATATCGTTATTAAATAAAATTGCTTCTCGACCTTTTGGCTAGGTTCAAAGTGTAGTATCTGCCTTTCTCAGTTGTATCTCTGCGGATAGAATGCAACTGAAAATATATCCGAGAAGTGCCCAATCCTGGGAAACGGTTGTCTGCGGCTGTGCTCCCTCATTGCATAAAGAGTAAGGAATAGATGGTAATACCAATGCCAACGCAACCGACGTTTGCCGGGGTTAGGCTATTTTTTGGACCTGGCTCGGATGCATGTGCTCGGGATCCCCACATTAAATTGACCTTGTGTCACACCATTCTGGCGTGTGACTGCAAGAAAATACAATCGATTCTCGGCTTTTTGGCTAGGATCAAAGTGTAATATTTGTTCTTATCGGTTTAATCCGATTCTCTCTCGCCACTTCTATCTTCTCTTATTTTTCATTTTCTCTCACTGAAACCAAGAAGTGTCTTTCTTCTATTTCCACGCGATCAAAACTGTATTTATTTATTTATGAGGTATTGGCAGGGCGTAATGGTCGTGCAAACTAACGAAGGGAGCGACAAACACAATTATAATAGGTTGTTTACTTGTTGCATTTTCATACCAATATTGCCGGAAAGTGGCTGAGAATAAAGTCTCTTGTCATTATTTTCTTAGGATCCTCGGGAAAAAATCATTTTCTCCATGAAAAAAGAACTGGAGATATTGAGGAATGAAAATCAATATTTAAGACGAAAGGTAAATTACCATTTCTTTTTTTTCTTTGAAAGAAGCAAAGCATTTTATACATGATGCCCATTTTAAATAAGAATTTATATTTTCTTTGTCTTAATTAGTGTTGTATAAGTGTAAGTGTTGTTGCCAACACTGTGGATTGAAACTAGATCACCAGTGAATAATATGGACGATTCCATTACAAAGATCATGTGATACTAAAGGAAGTGAATAAATATGGATATTGGCATAGGGTTCGGGAGAGTGTTTGCCTTCCATGGATACTTACCTGGCACAGGGATCCATCTTTGTGCTGTTGGTATCACGGCTACGACTAGCTTGGACCGGCTCTGCCCAGCCTGGACCAGCTATGACAAGCCAAGACCAGCTATGACTAGCTTAGACCAGCTCTGACCAGCTTGGACAAGCTATGACCAGCTAAAACCAGCTTAGACCAGCGGCCCGATTGAAAACACTCGGGTCCCCACGTTAAAAACTGACTGTGTCAGAACCTGATTCAGTGGGGGGGGGTCAAGTAAAGCGCTACTTACCTGGCCCAGGGATCCGTCCTTGTGCTGGTAGTATCACGGCTATGACTAGCTTAGACCAGCTTTGACCAGATTGGACAAGCTATGACCAGCTAAGACTAGCTTGGACCAGCGGCCCAAGTGTAAACACTCGAGTCCTTACGTTAGAAAATGACCTTGTGCCACAACCTGACCCAAATGGTGGGGGGTCAAGTAAATCTCCTTTCATATCTGTCTATTATTGCGATGTGTTTCCTCTATATTATACGGATTACGATTCTTCCCTGTTCAATATGCGACTGGAAACTACTACTTGAATAAGTATTACTAGTTCTGGCGTCTACGAAGTCTGACTATAACGAACGTTTGGGGAAATGATAACAGGCTTTCGTTTGACATAGTAAAAGTAGCAAACGAAGACGTGCAACATCATGAAAGTTGCGACGAGGATTCGCAGAGAATCCTAAAAATTAGTTTCTTAATTTAGGCAGTAAAGAATAACGGAAACAAAAAAAAATGTCTCGTCTCAGAGTACCACACTTCAAGCATTGCTAGGCAAGATCGCCAGATCTTTTCTGTGAATTCACCCAAAAATATTAATTCCCCTAAAATAAGAAAAAATTATATTTACTAATAATTTACACCAAATTCTTCCAGAGCAAGGCACTTTCATTGCACTCCAGTTGAGTTGACTTTTGCGATCACCCCAAATGTAGTCGAATCGGGTGTGCTATTTCTAATTGTGGGGTCTGCATTCGCGCTCACCCCGATAAATACGTCAAAAACAGATTTTTTTTAATTTTAAAAACTTCCTTGTAAGTACCTCGAATATCACCCGCACTTACGAAATGTGAATAACTCCCTGATTTTTGGTAATTTTTCATTCTGAGTTGTTGCGAGGCAGGCTAAACAAATTTTGATTTAAAATTTATAATTTCTCAGGGTGAATTAATATTTGCGATAAGTAACGTTACATTATTTGGGGTAAATTAACAGAAAAGATTCAAGATCGTCTATCATATACCCCATGTAATATGGAGACATAAGTTCTATTCTTATAGTTTATTTTCTCACACTTCTCACCTGTGGAAACTTTCTTCTAGCTTCTTGTTTTCCTATCAACTACGATCTTCAAACATGTAAATGCAATATCAGTCATCATCATCATCTATCTTCAAGAATCTTGTCTTTTTATCGTCTTCTTCTTATCAGTAAAGTTTTCTCTGTCTACTTCACTTTACAGTAACACTCACCACTTGTATCTTACTGGCTTTATGGGTTTGAAATCAGTAGAAAGCTTCTTAAAATTAGTTCCTCTTGTAAATACTTGGCCATATTTTATTCGATACATTAATATATAATAATTAAATAGATAGATAGATAGATATATTGCTGCGGATGTGTGTTGGAGAGGAATAGAAGGTTTGAATTATTAGAAGGTTTAAAATTGTGTGTGTTCAATAATCTTCCATCCACAACAATTAATAAAAGATAGAGAAATAAGGATTCATAGACATCTTGTTTCAAAACGTAACAATTGAATTTATTAGTGTTTGTTATACATTCATGTGAACTGAAAAGTTGTGTCTCTTAGATTATTTGTACCTGAGCTCATAAAGTGAAAGTAATTATTAAACTGTAGTTTAGAAGAATAAAGTTTCTTTTTTTTAACATATTTGGAATTGTGTATTGTACAAGTTGGTAAAAGTTCAGAAGAGATTTCAGAGTTCGTACTTGCGTGAATGTTGGTAATGGTCTTTAACGTTTGACCGCAAAGGCTAAGACGGGAGTTCTTGAAGATTACATCTTGGCAAATGAGACGCGCGAGAGAGATGAAAAGAAAAGAAACTACCAGGCAGTTTACACGTGTTCTGTATTTATAAGGTTGTGTATCACGTGGGAGGCTCAGATGGAAAACGCGGTAAAACAGATTTGTCTCGTGCAGGCGGTTTGATTGGTCGAAACTGATCAATCGTCGAGCTAGATTGAAGGTAATTGACCAATGAATGCTTGTTATATATTTTGTAAGATTTTGATGGTGAAAATTAGAACAGGAATAGTGCATTTCCTAGCAGGGATTAACTGGCTTGTTGTGGAAGAGTCCACAAGATAGATAGATAGATAGATAGATAGATAGATAGATAGATAGATAGATAGATAGATAATGTACAGACTGAGATAGATAGATAGATAGATAGATAGATAGATAGATAGATAGATAATGTACAGACTGAAATAGATAGATAGATAGATAATGTACAGACTGAAATAGATAGATAGATAGATAATGTACAGACTGAAATAGATAGATAGATAATGTACAGACTGAAATAGATAAATAGATAGATAGATAATTACGAAGTGTGACAAATGTTTAGTAACCCTCATTTTCAATTTTCAAACATTTTCTTGAATTTCATTGGGTGTTAAATTAAAAATAAGCTTCGAGAAATTTCCATAACAAAATAGTCAAAATGTGTGCAAAAATAGGTTCAACTGACATAAAAAAAAAAAATCTTAAAAATACAACATTCACCCACGCACTTCTCAGAAAAATTTGCAACAAGCTATCAAGCCGCTGGAGCCGATTTTGTTGTTTAAAAAAACTATAAATAGAAACAGCAAACAAATTTTCGTCGCATTTTGAGACTCACACACGCAAAGATACACACGGAAATTATGTGTCAAAATTGCCGCCAAAGAAACAAACTTTCTTTATGAGAGATTGGAAAAATTCATACAACAACTTTTTCACTTAATATCTTTCATAGAAAAATCTTTTGTCTAAGTTAAATTCAACCATTCAATCAAAGGCAGACAACTTTTTAGCCATTGAACATTTCCGAAACAGCAAAGAACTTTTCCTCTATACTTTTGCAGCACAATCTTAAATATTCACGCATCCTTCTTAGATCCACTGCAAGTGTAATATTTTTGTTATCTTAAATAATATGTAATAGCTGGCCACTTATATCCAATTATGCCTGTCTGCTAGCATGGATGGCCAATCCCTATTGCAGACGCGTACTCAGACACATTTGTGTTTGTTCAACACCCATAGAGGTCACCTGTGGTTTATACTTTAACTATGCTGAGAGGACCTTAGTTACAGTTTATGGGAAAGAGAGAATTATCTAGCAGGATCAACAGTCCGAACAAGATCGGTGCTCTCAAATACTCGGTCACGATGACTTATGACTTTATGCTAGCACAACTATCGATAGCACCCAAATAGTTCCGTCTACCCAATTTCACTCACAAGGTTTGGGTCAATTCGTGGTATGGTTTTCCGGAACCTTTCTAAAGATGTCGAACGCTGGCATCAGCTCTACAGGCCGATAGCACCAAGAACACCTTCCTGAAAGATTCGAACCCGGGTGTCAGAAAAGCGAACATTCTAACCACTGAGTCACATGCTCGTAACTTAAATAGGATTGATTATAACGAAAAATACTTGATCTCATCACAAATGATACAAATTTAGTAAAGTATAGAAAAATACGACTTTCATAAAACGCAAACAGATTAATTAAAATGAATAACCTGTAAATCGGATTCCACAGAACTCAACAAATTTGTAGGTGAGTATCATCCTGGCTATTTATATAGAAATATTACAATCTATAAAACAAACTTGCCACTTACATCCCATAATTTACCATATTCCTGCTCTCATAAATAACTTACCTAAAACTCTAAACAAACTGATCCAGCCATATTGGTCTAATAAATATAGTTATAGTTCCACCAATGAATTCATTAACATATTACATTCTAATAAACCTAACAATGGCATCCTAACCTCGCTAGATGTTGAAAATCTGTTTCTTAATATCCCTGTTAAAGAAACAATAGAAATAGTAATAAAAACTTTATTTAATCATCCTAAAATCATAATGCATGGTTGTTAGTAAAAGGATGAGCCCAAAATGCAAATTACAAATCGGGGATGCTAAAAAACATTAAAATATATACATATTATTTTAATACCGATATACGGGTGGTGTGGAAAAAAACGGGACAATACAATTTGTATGTAAAAATATATTTGAACAAATCAATATCAGGGAAAAAATTCAATAAATAAAGAAAAACTGTGTCGGTCGAAAATAAATCAATCAGCATCGAAATGGCGAGTCAAAAGAAAAACAACACCTACAAACAAACTTAAGTAAAAAAAAAACAAAAAAACATAAAAGTACTCAATGCAAAAAAAAATCCAAGTGCCTGGAAAATGCCTTGGTCGCTACTTCAGTTACAATAAATTTGCGTCCATGTTCTTCACCATTCTTGGTGGATTTTTTGCGTCCAGGTTCTTCACTATTCTTGGTAGATTTTTTGCGTCCTGGTTCTTCACCATTCTTGGTAGACTTTTTGCGTCCTGGTTCTTAACCATTCTTGGTAGATTTTTTGCGTCCAGGTTCTTCACCATTCTTGGTAGACTTTTTGCGTCCTGGTTCTTCACCATTCTTGGTAGATTTTTTGCGTCCAGGTTCTTCACTATTCTTGGTAGATTTTTTGCGTCCTGGTTCTTCACCATTCTTGGTAGATTTTTTGCGTCCAGGTTCTTCACTATTCTTGGTAGATTTTTTGCGTCCTGGTTCTTAACCATTCTTGGTAGATTTTTTGCGTCCTGGTTCTTAACCATTCTTGGTAGATTTTTTGCGTCCAGGTTCTTAACCATTCTTGGTAGATTTTTTGCGTCCTGGTTCTTAACCATTCTTGGTAGATTTTTTGCGTCCTGGTTCTTAACAATTCTTGGTAGATTTTTTGCGTCCAGGTTCTTCACCATTCTTGGTAGATTTTTTGCGTCCGGGTTCTTAACCATTCTTGGTAGATTTTTTGCGTCCTGGTTCTTAACCATTCTTGGTAGATTTTTTGCGTCCTGGTTCTTAACAATTCTTGGTAGATTTTTTGCGTCCAGGTTCTTCACTATTCTTGGTAGATTTTTTGCGTCCGGGTTCTTAACCATTCTTGGTAGATTTTTTGCGTCCGGGTTCTTAACCATTCTTGGTAGATTTTTTGCGTCCTGGTTCTTAACAATTCTTGGTAGATTTTTTGCGTCCAGGTTCTTCACTATTCTTGGTAGATTTTTTGCGTCCGGGTTCTTAACCATTCTTGGTAGATTTTTTGCGTCCTGGTTCTTAACCATTCTTGGTAGATTTTTTGCGTCCTGGTTCTTAACAATTCTTGGTAGATTTTTTGCGTCCAGGTTCTTCACCATTCTTGGTAGATTTTTTGCGTCCAGGTTCTTCACCATTCTTGGTAGATTTTTTGCGTCCTGGTTCTTAACCATTCTTGGTAGATTTTTTGCGTCCTGGTTCTTAACCATTCTTGGTAGATTTTTTGCGTCCGGGTTCTTCACTATTCTTGGTAGATTTTTTGCGTCCTGGTTCTTCACTATTCTTGGTAGATTTTTTGCGTCCTGGTTCTTAACCATTCTTGGTAGATTTTTTGCGTCCTGGTTCTTCACCATTCTTGGTAGATTTTTTGCGTCCAGGTTCTTCACCATTCTTGGTAGATTTTTTGCGTCCTGGTTCTTCACCATTCTTGGTAGATTTTTTGCGTCCAGGTTCTTCACTATTCTTGGTAGACTTTTTGCGTCCAGGTTTTTAACCATTCTTGGTAGATTTTTTGCGTCCAGGTTCTTCACTATTCTTGGTAAATTTTTTGCTTCCTGGTTCTTCACCATTCTTGGTAGATTTTTTGCGTCCTGGTTCTTCACCATTCTTGGTAGATTTCTTGCGTCCGGGTTCTTCACCATTCTTGGTAGATTTTTTGCGTCCGGGTTCTTCACCATTCTTGGTAGATTTTTTGCGTCCGGGTTCTTCACTATTCTTGGTAGATTTTTTGCGTCCAGGTTCTTCACCATTCTTGGTAGATTTTTTGCGTCCTGGTTCTTAACCATTCTTGGTAGATTTTTTAAACATAGGTTATGAATTGAAAATTAAAAATAGTACTACATGACCATTATGTATTAGGTTGGTGCAAAAATAATGACGTAATAATGTCGTTTTTTGACGTATTTTTAACGTCAAAAAACGACGTTATTTCGTTATTATTTTTGCACCAACCTAATAGGTGTCAGTGTGCCATAAAACCACATTAAGAATGAGAACCTTAGACATGGGATTAAAGACTATGAGAATCTACTTGAAAATCCTTGTTTGGCACTAGATGACCATTATATAGGAGTCAGTGTGCCATAAAACCACATTCAGAATGAGAACCTTGGAGATGGGATTAAAGACTATGAGAATCTAGTTGACAATCCTGGTTTGGCACTACATGACCATTATATAGCAGTCAGTGTGCCATAAAACCACATTAAGAATAAGAACCTTGGAGATGTGATTAAAGACTATGAGAATCTACTTGAAAATCCTTGTTTGGCACTACATGACTAATATATAGGAGTCAGTGTGCCATAAAGCATCATTATGTTTGTGAACCATTTTAAATATAAGTACATCTTTTGTTTAAATTAAAACTTAAAAAGGAGATATTTTTATTATTTCCAAATTTTCATTTTTTGAATAATTTTTCAGCTTGACTTTCCAACAAAATCAAACACTGAATCCAGATCCAAAATTCTGGTGAATTCCAGCCCGTCTGCAAGTGGTGAGTTCCATGCTGAAGATTTCACCATTCCTTATGTAAAGTCCACATTTACTTTGTCCATTTTTTTCTCATTTGTTTCAACGGAAATATTTCTGTTTTCCACGTGCAGTCTGCGGAATTGTACCTTTTTTGATTTCTGCTTACTTTGGCACTAGGTCACCAAGCATGAGCGGACAATGGAGGTGCCTATAATAATAATAATAATAATAATAAGTTAATTTGATACAAGGTCACGATAATGGGGAGCTCAGTTGATCAATTGGTCTGCAAGAATTGCCTCTCACCATTTCTTGGCTTAGTCTGGTACAAGACAACGAATTTGAAGTTCCTAGTGTTGATTGTATTCAATACAGTAAAGCTTACATACTACTTCTTCGCAATGAGACTTATAAGTTATAAGTTTAACCAAGTGTTCTGAACGCTGATCTAAAAAATAACCTTCTTAATTCGCCCTCGCTTAGAAAACCTCTACCTTGAGTGGCTCTTGAGGTGAACTAAATTAAAAGAAAATCTGTTCACAGATGTAAAAAAAAAAAACTTGAAATCATGGCGATGTGGTTCTTCCAGTTGATCCTAAGAAAACCATGGCTTGAACATCCGAACTTGCAAGTTATGAGTTTCGCCTAGTGTTCTCAAAGCTAATCTCAAAAATAACCTACGATCCTTTGTTAACTGGGGCAGGAAATGACTTGTTAATTTTGATGCCTCCAATACGAAACTGCACTCTGTTAATCTTCTTTTTTTTTACTTTCGTCATTATGGCTGATACTAACGTCCAAGTAAATGATTAATTGTGCCTTCTGGCACTGTTGTTTTCTGCTGACATGATCTGGAATGCTTCTATTAAATAAATTGCTAGGGCTTCTGCTAGAAAGTGGGTTCACTGTATTGGATTAAACAATTTGGGTCATCACTTAAGAGGGGGAAAAGAAACTGCTATTCCGTGAATGGAGTAAAATAAATAAGAACCTGGGTATACACATTCATTATAATTAAAAATTAATCTTAGATAGTGATGATGTTTATATGATTTTCAATCCCAGAAACAAGCATCTGTTACATCTTGATAGACATTTTAAGCTGAAATGGCCAAACGCACTAGTTGCAATGTCGGCTGTTTCAAATAATCTGCCGTTGTGCTAACCAACGCAACACATCAGAGGCTCGCTAAGATGACTACCAAGCTTTAGTAAGCACCAAACATCTTGCAAAATATCTTCTTGTGATAATAAGTGGATCGACGATTGACTGCGTAACACGGCTGAAATAAAACGGATTATTATAAGCCGCTGAAGTGAGGGATTAGCAAGACATGACTTTTACTTTTTGAAGAGAATACAAGGAACATGTACACGTTTCCTCTTGTCTAGAACTGTAAGCAGTGATGGTCTGAGGGTTGCTGGCACCCCGAGCAAAATGAATTTGACCTCCTTACAAGTATATTCTTTTAAATTTTCACAAGGAGAAAATTTGAAAATGTAGAATAACCAGTTTATTACAATATACAAATATATATATATATATATATATATATATATATATATATATATATATATATATATATATATATATATATGTATAAATAATCTTATAGATATAAATAAGTATACTCGCCCGGAAAAACCTTAAGTATTTTGGCTTGTAAATGAACAAACCAATACCCAAGGAAAAATAAGGAATAAAAAATGAAATAACTAAGAACATGTAATTCAGGCGAAAATAATCGTCCAGAATCCAAGCTCAGAGTCCAAATTAAAAAACCTCCGACACGAGTAAAGTAAAAATAACTAAGCAACGTACTCAATACACTAAGTAGAGCAAATCTAACTATGAACCTAAAGAGCCAGGCAAACCTACCTAGGTTACACCTACGCGGATTAGGGTACAGTGTATATATATATATATATATATATATATATATATATATATATATATATATATACATACCGGGTGTAACACCAAAATTGTCCAAATTGGGTAAAAGCAAAATTGTCCATTTGTTAGATTAAGCTCTGAACCGTTGATCTTAGAAGTGATTAAAAATATCTTACTGGAATTTTCATCATCAATTAATCATAACTAAGGATCAAAAGCTCATGAAGTATTGAAATGAAGTTTTATATATATATATATATATATATATATATATATATATATATATATATATATATTATTCCAGGATCATTTTCCAACTTATTCAAGATGATCTTCGCCCTCTCTAACCTTTCTGTCATGGAGTAACAAGATGCCTCACACGTTTCACGTAGGATTTCATTTTCAAGTCTTTTTTACTGCTCTTTGGACTGTCATAGGTAAAACTCCTCTCTCACGTGCCATGTGTCTTATGGATTGAGTTGGATCTTTTCTAATTGGTCTCTTTAAAGTCGTTTTGATGGTATCAACATTGATACTCTGGCTTCTATCTTCAAAGTCCATTCAAGAACCATCAAGAGAACGGTGAATAAGTTATAAAAAATAGAGAACATTAGGGAGCTGGTCACAACAGGAAGATGGATCATCATTTCAACTTAAATACATTCTTATTGTTCAAAGTAGAGCCCAATAGTGTTATAACATCCTCGGAGAATCCCTGTAAGAATCCCTGTTACACGATTTGGACAATTTTTTTGCTAAACCCCAGATATATATATATATATATATATATATATATATATATATATATATATATATAGTTTATTTTATTTCATTTTATTTTAGGACATTACATCAAAAACATGTGAATAACGCTACACAAATGCAATCATGTTTCGATGTGTATTAACACATCTCATCGACCGGTAGTAAATGACGGGTTAGTAGACAATTTGCTCTTCTATTATATTATGCCCTCTTTTAAATTAATGCTACAAACGCCGAAGTTTACATTCGATTCGTTCTCAATTCATATGGACATAATTATCATTTGCTCTGTTCTTACACTGATTTCTCTTTGGATTTATATACTCTTTGGAATTGTCCATGCTAATTATCAGATATATATATATATATATATATATATATATATATATATATATATATATATATATATATATATATATATATATATTGCTGATACCCACCTGACAAATGAACAGAATGACTCCCGGAGTGCCCATCTATGAAACTCTGGAGTCAGGACACTCAAAGTAACATCATTCAATTAAGTGAATAACCTTTTACTTGTGTGTATATATATATATATATATATATATATATATATATATATATATATATATATATATATATATAATATCTGATAATTAGTATGGACAATTCCAAAGAGTATATAAATCCAAAGAGAAATCAATGTAAGAACTGAGCAAATGATAATTATGAAAGCGGAGACTTTATAAATCCATAGTAATATTTTATTTCGCGAAACAAATGTATATATATATATATATATATATATATATATATATTAATTATAATCTTATAAATGTAAGAAATTATACTCGTTCGGAAAACCTTCAGATTTTTTTTTTTTTTGCAAATAAACAAACCAATAGCAAATAGAAAAAAAATGAACAAAAAAAGAAAGAACAACATTTTTTTTTTAACTTGATTTTGAAATAAAGGTTTTTACCCATCCAGTCGTCTTTGTTTTCTTTTCATTTCCTTTTTCTTTTGTTTTTCCTGTCGTTTTTTTTTGTTGTTGTTTTTTTGTTGTTGTTTTTTGTTTGTTTTTTTTTGTTTTGTTTTTTTGGTCACGTGGTCATGATTTTATTTTCTGGCTAAAGAAGTGACGTGGGAACGGAATATATAGCATATTCCGTTCCCACGTCACCTCTTTAGCCAGAATTCCCTGACGATCCGCTTAGGTGAAACTGTGGTAGGTTTGTCTGGCTCTTTAGATTTAATTTATATATATATATATATATATATATATATATATATATATATATATATATATATAGCAAAATAGGAATGAATTTTTATTTATTAATACGACAGATTTTGATCACTTTTTAAACGTTATTTAGTGGATACTCATATTTTAGTAGACGCTCTGTTTATTTATTAAACAGTATATTAATTTACTTTCATCTGCCACACTGAATATTCGGCAAATCTTATCAAAGAAAAATATCTGAGTTGCCAGTACTTTGAGCCAGACATGGCTGTCAGAGAAATCAGATAAATGAAGAAAATTATAAATATTCACACCAAGATGGAAAGTTACGACTAGAAATAATAGTTTCTTAAACTTACAATCTATCAGAGTGAATAATACAAATGCAGAAAAACTTTTTCTTTTACGCTATTGTTGCCCCAAGAGTCACTCAAGTTAGAGCGGAACAAAGTTGCTCTGTGAATGTAAGGTAATCCTTCACTTAAGCGATGTAAAATAAAGTGCTATCCATTGAGTGGTGTAAAATCCAAATGACCAAAGTATATAAGTTTATTACAATTAGACATTATTACTGCAAGTAATTGTGGACTGAAAGCATGATTTGCAATCCGAGATGTAAGCACCCGTTGCATCTCGATGGGCATTTAAACAAAATGACTTGGTTGCACTGGTTTCAATGTCAGCTGTTTCCAATGAGCCGCCATTATACTAACCAATGCTAACCAGCACAGTCATAGGCTCCCTAAGATGATTACTGAGATCCAATATGCACCAACCTCCTTGCAAAAAGATCCTCTCATCATAATAATTCACTCGGATCATTAATCGAGTTTGTCTTTGTCTACCACGTGACACAGCAGAAATGAACAGTTTCTTTTAAAACCGCCTAAAGGAAGGATTACTGACAATTTTTCTCGCCAGCGAAGAATCTGCAATGTTATCGACCCTGACCTGGCATCTCGACTTCAATCACTTTCCCATCGCCGAAACGTAGCTTCTCCGTACCTTTTCTATAAATATTTTGTCATTTGGCCGTTCGGTGAATCAAGAAGTGATGAAAAAAATGTTCTAGGCTTTTAAAAATTATTAAATTTGGATTAGCTTTTTGGAACATTATCTTTCAAATACAGCCAAAATTTGAGTTAAAGAAGGCATTTAAATTATTTAAAATGCATTTTTCTGGGTTTCGTTGTTTTAAAAAGTTTTAGAATGTATTTCGAGATTCTTTTTGAAATCTAATGAACAATCTGCAATGTTATTGGCCCTAACCTGACATCTCGATTTCAATCACTTTCCCATCGTAAAAACATAGCTTTCCTGTATCTTTTCTATAAATATTTTCATGGTAATTATTTTATTTTCCTCTTTGGTAGCTGGACTTTAAAATTGAAGCGCAGTACTAGATTGACAGTTAGGTCTCATCATTTTTCTCTCAAAATGTCTAGATGTAACCATAAGTTCTATGCTAACAGTTTCTCCTCTTTTGTGAAACTCTCTCCCAGCTTCTTGCTTCATAGTCAACTTTGATCTTCAAGTGTTTAAATGCAATGTCAATCGTTATGTTCTGTCTTAATTCCAGTTCTTTTATTGTTTTGTTTTTTCTCCTTAATAATATTTTTCTTTTTCGCATTCTTTCACACTCAACAAATCCTTGTATCTTAGTTGCTTTTTTGCCTTGATTGGGATGAAATGATAAAAAAAAATGCTTATTAATAATTGCTCTATGACAGACAGCCAGGCTTTATTTTACTGATGTTCATTCAGTATAGAGGCGAAAGTAGAGAGTTAATGAATGAGGTTGTTGAAAATAGATAACAGTTGACTCAAGATTTGAACAAGGTAAGATTGTCGTGATGAGGGAAGCATACTCTCAAGAGTCTGTTCCACAAATTGGCAGTTCTAGGGCAGAAGTTATCTGAATAAAACTTCTTACAAATGGAATACGAACGAAATGAAGATGGCCAGTCTTAGCTGTAAAGGTCTGACCTGGTGGAATTAAGCAGTGTAGCTGGTCAGAAGATTTACCATGGTAATAGCAGTAGAATAGGGAGAGACTAGCAGCGATTCATTTGTGGGGAAAGTGGTTGTTGGGTGGGAAATAAATCATTGCCTACAAGACTTCATAAATGCTTTTGAACTCTGTCAAGGCTGGAAAGAAAGGATTGTGTAGCTCCAGCCCAGATATGGCAGCATTACTCCATTTTTGGTCTGATCTGGCTCTTGCAATTATAAAGCATGACAGGAGGAGTCAAATACTTTCTGGAACGTTACAAGTGGTAAATGATCTTTTTTTTTCCTGCATCTTTAATGATGAAGCCTAATATATAAGTCACAATTCTAGTCTTACGTTCTGATGTAACTTTTTTCTTCTTTTTTTTTCAGACTCATTACCTCTAAATACAGAAGAGAGATCTTTGTATGAAATGTTACAGGAATATATGGTCGAGAACGAAACGCTCAGGTATGCTAATCTATATATCCTCTGTAGAAACTTTCGTTCTGGGGTGGTTTTCTCTAATGCGATATATTGACCCCCACTACACTCTTATCTAATGTTTCAGGTACCTATTGTCAACCTTAAAAATAAACAATTTATAAATTTTGCTAAAAGTTGATTCCAAGCGCCAAGACAAAAGACAACGGAAAACGGGATTTTAAAAAAATGCATACAAAGCCGAAGATTTAAAGTCAAAATAAATCTGATAGAATTAGTATACGATAACCTGTGCCAAAAGGTCACACCACTTACCTGTATATCGAGACACTAACTGTAATAGCTTTCTATATGCATTGTATAGCAAACAAACTACAACACATACCGATAGGTACCGTATATTGCATTGGTATAATTTAGTGAACATTTAAAATTCGTCAATTTGAAATGTTTTTATTTGTACCCTCTTACTTCTTTAAATAACAACCCTCATTCATATTTCATAAATTATGGACAATTCCATTTTGAGTGCGAGGAAAGCCAGAAAAGACATCAGAGATGCAGTTTGGTTTCAGTGAAAGAGAAGAGAGAGGAGGCAATAATGCTCGTGTATTTAATGTCTGCTTCAGTGAAATGAAAAACATGTCAATTTGAAATGTTTTTATTAGTACCCTCTTACTTCTTTAAATAACATCCCTCATTCATATATAGGATATTTATTGAAATATTGTTAAATTTATTTAGCACAAATATTGAACGACATGATAGAGGATAATTTCCATGGATATTTTATAATTATGAAACTCACAACGAGCTTAATTCAATCATTAACTTTAAGAATTATGATGCATGAGAAAATTAAAATAGAAAAACAGTGAAATTTTTACAGGTTCTACTAGTGCTATAATACCATAAATTGCAGAGTACAAATCAACATCAAGATTTTTACCTCAAAATTCTAAGTTTACCTACTGTATTGGTTCACTTCCCCCAAACATACTTTAAGGTACCAGTGGCCCAAAACTTAGGCTGACCTCTAAATAAAGTTAAGCTACAATATATGATAACCTGTGCCAAAAATACATAAGGTCACACGTTATTTGTATATCGAGACACTGACTGTAATAGTTTTCTATATGCATTGTATAGCAAATAAACACACACTGGTAGGTACCGTATATTGTATTGGTATAAGTTAGTGAACATTTAAAATTCTTCACATGTACTGATAAACACATTAAAGTCAACATCAACACCTATACGATATTCATACAGCAAATTATACATCATAACAGGTAGTTTTTTCATAGTACTATTACGTATCGTATGTTATTGCAAAACACAGTATCAATTATCCACCATTTGCATCAGTGATATAAACAGTTGAAATTTATAAAATGCCGTATGTACGAGTTACGGCAATGTTTTTTTTTAAAATTACGTAGTATCTTAGAGTTAAGGTTTTAAATCATCAATACAAATTTGGTAACTTTCAAGTAATCTTTAAAATAATGTTGTACCATAATTGTACAGCCATTGTGTCATTAGAGTATGTGTATATTCAATAAATTGCCAATATGTGTCATTAAACTGTCATTACTAACATGAAATTGTGCAGATGACACGCATACCATCTCTAGCGATCTGAATGTGCACCTGAGTTAAATAGCACTTTGGACAATGTTTACACTTAGTGTATCAAGTGTTGGACACGATGTGTGTTGTAGCATTAATAGAATACTGAATTTGTATTACTATTTTAGTATTTTATATTAATTTCTGTGTTAATATGCCAAATATGTTCACCAAACACAAGTTTTAGTGGAATATATTTGTGGCAGACTGCTGGTGGTACGATAAGTAGTAAGTGATGTAAAATAATTGTTAGGAGTACTGTCCCACTTGTTTACAACTCGTTGTTAAGGGTTCGCCATTTTCACCTGCCATATAAATTGTCCCCCAGTTTTTGGAAACTCTATTTGTACTCCACTATTTCCGGTATTTAAAATCCAAATTCCATACCTTCTCACTCTTCTTGGCGTAGCCCCTCCCCATCTTTACTGGAGTAACCCTACTTACCGTGTTTGGCCAAATGCGGGTTGGTGAGGCTATTTATATGGCGGCACGATGAAGTAATGGAGATCAAGAAATCGGAGAACCAAGCTCGAATTCCAGCCGGGTGTGTTACATTCAAATACGCTATGGGTAAATAGCTGGACATGGGTTCTATAGCCTTGTTAGGCCGCCAGTCTAGAACAACAACTTTATTTCGCTCACTGGGGTAGACTGTTCTAGTTCCACGTGCCATGTTTAATGGATGTCAGTTCATAAGACACATGGCACAATGAATAAAGGTGTTGGTCAGATTCAGTGACAGGACCCAAAGAGTGTGAATTTAATACGCGGTTAAGGCATTGGAGAACTTGGAGAGGGGAATTAACAGGAGATAACTGATAACTGACATCCATTGAACATGGCATGTGGAACTAGAACAGTCTACCCCAGGGTTCAGTTCGACATTCCAACCACCTGAAGAAGGCCGGAGCGTACAACGGCCGAAACATTGTAATAAATAAAGTTAAAGACAATAGTCCGAATAATGTATATAGTGTACATAATATCTCATCTCAGAAATATAGACAGATATTGAAGGAAGGATTATATATACAAAGAAAAATTATATAAAGATTATAATTTATTATATAAATTAATTTAATATATTAATAATAAACGATAATATTAATTTTAAATATTAAAATAAAATATTAATATAAATTAATTAATATAATAATAGACTCAACATTGTGAAAAGGGGTGATCTTCGATTATCATTGACATCGATGGAACCGAATATAAAAAAAAAAGAGTAACATCAACCACAGAGATCTCATTGAATAAATCATTTTTTTTTTAATTTATTAATTACCCACATATTTTTAAAATGGTTTATAATGAATTATTTTACTAGTGTATGTAAATGTTCCATATAATTTAGTTGTTAAATACAAGTTTATTTTAATTAAAATAGCTTTACTTCAGAATAAAGCATATACTTTCTATAATACAATTCCTAAACTTATCTATTGGTAAAAAAAATAAAATAAGCTTTTTTTTTTCCATCGAATGGTTATGTTGTCCGCCAAAAAAATTAAGAGTACAAGTAGTCAATAAGTAAAAACAAATAGGGTGAAAACTACTAGGTTAGAGGAGGAGGGGGATGAAGTAAAACCCTTTGGCCATGAAGATGATGTGACCTATGTTTGGACATGGGCCACATTTGTAGAAAAAAATCTTGCGACAGTGGAAGGAATCATGGAAAATGGAAACGAGACTCTACATGCAAACCTGCTGTGGTAGTGTGACGGATAAAAATAGTGATTATCTCCCTTTGGTCAACTTATCTGAGTTACATGTACAGCTGCTTAGTGACGTCACTTCAGTGTGACAAAAGTATTCAGTCAGTCAGTTTCCAGGAGTCAGCCCGACCAAGACTGAGGCTAAATCTATCTCTCCCAGCCACGTCGGGTAGTTTACAAGCCTATGGTGCCATTTTCCTGTGGAAATATATCTTTGCCAGATATAGAATATATCTCCAGCTCACAGCCCTCAATTTGGAAAAAAACAGGACTCGTCATCTTCCTGTTTTCAGAATATGTCTTCGATAACAACAAAGCAGACAAATTTGGCCTGTTCAAATCTGGAATCCTTAATATGGCTTCTCCAGAAACACAGAAGAATCTCTGGCAGCTCAAGTTCCTGTTGAGAATTATTATAAGTAAAACGCCATTTTTTATTTCTTTTCACATTCCTTGTTGATGCATATACGTGTTATCATTTCCCTGTATGGGACAAAATGTAAATGTATATAAGTGTATATAATAATAATAATAATAATAATAATAATAATAATAATCCCTAATTGATATTCCATCAATCAAGGAAATGCTGAAGCAGAAACTCCAGCTAAAGGCACAGAGAACAAGACGATACGAAAAACATTGTAGGTTCTATCGCCAAAATAAAATATTCCGAACAGATCTTAAGAAATTTTACAGGGAAATTGGAAAAACACCTATACATGTCGAAAGGCCACCATCGATTGATAATGTACAGACATTTTGGAAAAATATTTGGAGCAGCCCAAAGGAATATAACCCAAATGCAGAATGGATACGGCGTGAAGAAGAACGACTGCTGGATACACCTCTGCAAGAATGGGAAAATATATCCACAGATGATGTTAGGCAAGCACTAACAAAATCCCCAATATGGAAATCCCCAGGAAATGACAAGTTGCCCAATTTCTGAATGTATCATCTCTCATCTACCCATGGAATTCTTGCAAAAACATTATCAACTCTTGTAAATAAACCCAATAAAATCCCGGAATGGATTACTGAAGGTATTACATACCTCATACCAAAAACAACTGAAACAGACGACCCGAAAAATTATAGACCGATAACATGTCTCTCCACAACGTATAAGTTGATCACGTCTGTACTGACGAACCGTACTTATTCCTTTTTCGAAACAAACAACATTCTCCCGCTGGAACAGAAGGGGCGCAGAAGAGGTTCATATGGCTGCAAAGATCAACTTCTGATAAATAAAATGATCCTGGAAAATTGCAGGAGACGACACAGAAATCTAAGTGCAGCGTGGATTGATTATCGTAAAGCCTTTGATAGTGTTCCACATTCTTGGATCCTTAAGACTTTGGAAATGTACAAAGTCTCCCCTGTGGTATTAAATTTCCTTAAGCACAGCATGGGAATGTGGAACACCAAACTATACCTTAGTCACACCGGGGGCACTGCCATATCCAACCGTCTGAATATCCGACGTGGAATCTTTCAAGGAGACTCTCTGTCACTCCTTCTGTTTTGTTTATCCTTAATCCCTCTTACACATGAACTGAACAACAGTAGCTATGGTTACAAAATAAATAAGAAAATATTCAATCACCTACTCAACATGGATGATCTCAAACTCTTTACCAAAGACGACAATGAGTTGAAAGGCCTCCTCAATATTGTAAAATACTTCAGTGACGACATAGGTATGGACTTCGGATTAGATAAATGTGCAAAAGTAACATTCAAGAAAGGTAGAATTACAGAAACACCCTCAATAGATTTAGATTTTGTCACAAAGATTAGGGAATTGGAGCATGAAGAAGCTTATAAGTACCTAGGAATTAGCGAAGGAGATGGCATACAACACCCCCAAATGAAGGAAAAAATAAGAAAAGAGTACTACAGGCGTGTACGTCTGGTACTAAATACCGAGCTAAACTAAAAAAACAGAATATCAGCCATAAACACATTGGCTGTCCCTGTGGTGCAATACAGCTTTAATGTCCTTAACTGGACCATAGCTGAAATTAGGCGAATGGACGCCAAAACAAGAAAGCTTCTCACTTGCTATCGCATGCATCATCCCAAAGCTGATGTTGATCGTCTGTATGTGCCCAGATTCGAAGGAGGCAGAGGATTAGTTTAACTAGAACTGTCCTACAAAACTGCAACAATTGGCCTCCAAAGATACTTGGAAACTACAGAAGACTGGATGATGGTATGCGTCAAGGAACATGAAAGTAGTAAGCGTCTTTACTCCGTAATGAAAGAAGCCAACAAATTCAAACTGGAGCTTCAAATGGGCGTAGAGATGCAACTACAGCACAATACACAGGCTGAAACTGCAAAATACTTAAAAAAGACAGCAAAAACGAATGCAACCGACCAGATACAGAAGCGATGGCAAGATAAACCACTTCATGGCCAATACTCTGCCCGTACCAAACAAGCTGATGTAGACAAAACCCGTACCCATCAGTGGCTACGCAGTACAGGGTTGAAAGCGGAAACTGAAGGTTTTATCCTTGCTGCGCAGGACCAATGCTTGCTAACTAGGAATTATCAAGCACATATACTAAAATATTGTGTCAGCCCAAAATGCAGATTCTGCGATAAATATCCAGAAATGATTGATCATCTTGTATCAGGTTGCACGATGTTGGCACCCACTGAATATAAAACCCGACATGACAGAGTGGGCCAATATCTGCACTGATAAATCTGCAATTTCTACGGGAAGGAAAGTGAAAGAAAATGGTATGAACACCACCCAGACCCGGTTACGGAGATAGGACCTGTTACAATTCTATGGGATTACACAATCCACACTGACAGAACAATCAAGGCCAACCGCCCAGATATTGTTATTAAAGACCACAAACAAAAACGGTGCCTCCTTATTGATATGGCAGTCCCTGCTGACTGCAATGTATCTTTGAAGATATTTAAAAAGCTGTCAAAATACAAGGACCTTGAAATAGAAATCTCGAAAATGTGTCATATGGGAACATCAACAATCCCTGTTGTAGTTGGATCCCTGGTACTGGTTGGAAAAGATTGCAGTAGACTCATTGAAGGGATTCCTGGAAATCCCTGCCTCAAGGAGATACAAAAAAAATGTTCTGACAAGTACAGCCCACACTTTACGAAGGGCTTTATCTATATAATTTTTTTTTTTTTTTTTTTTTTGTCAGTGGAAAGTATCATGATGCCATTTCTAACCTTAGGTCCCTGGGCGGGACTCGGAAAGAAATGTGTAAACGCCAGAAATCAAAGAAAAAAAAAAATAATAATAATAATTTTGCCCTTGATCATAATATAGGTTTCTTCGATTCCATAACTACAAATATCTCTTCAATTTTACACTTTTCCAGTTCCACTTTAACTCATAAGAGATTAGATCATTGGTATGCTATTCTGAATAATTCCTCTACCTGACATTGGGAGTTATCTAATAGTATTATCATTACATCTTGTTGGAAGAGGTGATTCATCCCTTTTCCAAGAGCATTAGTACAAAATAAATATTAGGTTGGTGCAAAAAATAATGACGTAATAATGTCGTTTTTTGACGTTAAAAAAATACGTCAAAAAACGACATCATTACGTCATTATTTTTGCACCAACCTAATATCAACTTTCCCCCAACATGATTTCTGTTTTTTCCAGAGCTGAGAATCGTGATCTACAGGAAAACCGACAGCAGATGGCCCGGGAATTGAAACAAATCTACAAAGAAAATGAAAAACTTCAACTGCAAATAGAACAACAAAGGTAAATATAATTTCGGAATGTTCACTCTGTATAAGTCTCAAGAGCCACACGAGGTAGAGGGTTACAGAGTAAGAGGCACAGTTAATAAGGATATGTGGGAAATATCATGGTTAACTCTAAACTTGAACAGGTTACGGTTGCAACGATTGGGGAAGGATCCTCTCGGGAGACAATTTCACAATTGGTAGCGATTTGTAGGAAGATGTTTAAATGTCACTTCCATCTAACTAATATAATACGAAGGGAATGAGGGTGGTTCACTATGATTTGTATGCAAAAGCTTTTAACAATTTGTTTTCAGTTTTTATGTCTTGTTTAAAACCTTTAGCAAATATGGAATTACATGCCCACAAAAAATAGACTGTCGAAAAGATTTATTTTTCATGAGACTTCTTTTATTTTAACTACCTTCACTCTTTGGCAATGTTTATTGTTAAAAAAAAAAACAATGATTAGAATTGTAGTAAAACTTAAATATATGATGAAAGTGAATTAGTACATTTTCTTTGTTCTTGAGAATTTACAACAAAAATATTAAAGATTGTTTATTAGCATAGAGTGGAATGGAAGGTCTCATTAGATAATGGGGAGGGGGGACTTCCGTAGACAGACAAGTACTGATAAATCTTAAGATCTAGGATGTATAAAAAACACACTGTATAATCCGTCAGTAGATGAGTAGTCAAAGTAAAGTGCAATAAAGCTTTATTCACTGATTCTGTTTTTACTACAACACATTTTTAAGTTAGTTCGTTCAATGTTATTTAAACAGTTGAATGTCCAAGGGCCAGATATATTTTTGAATTTGTATCTTGGTACAAGAATAAATTAATTGATAATTACTACTACCATTGCTGTTGTGGTTATTTTACAATTAGATTGTTTATTTACCAGAATATTATATTTACAACCTTCTAAAAATTAATACAATGCAATATTTATTATTTAGCAATTTATAAAGAAATGAATGTGAAACCAAGTTTTTATTCATAAATTTATAAACATTTACTAAAGAAAAAGTAACACTGAAGACGGAATCCAACATGGATGTCAGGATTGTGCAGAATCTCTTAAAATAGTAAAGTTTAACTAATCAAAAAAAGTTGTCGAGAAGTTATCAAATTTAAGAGAAGGAGAAAAGAGAAATGTATTTACAAACATTTATTTTTTCGAATATTTTTTTGTTTTTCTCTTATGTAGAGGCCACAAAAAACGTTTAACCACTTGTGAGCGAGTAATGATTAGTGAATGAAGGCTTTCAAGATGTCTACGTCTGCTTCTTATGAGGAAGAAAAAAAAAGCAACTTTTGTGTGTGTGACAGAAATTTCTTCTTGAGAAATAATGACAATAACGGAAGAAATTCTGAAGCTGCAAACTTGCACCTGCTTAAAAAAAAAAATTACAATCAAGGGGAGATAACTCTACTTATAATCAAGGGGAGATAACTCCTAGTGATCATTAAAACTGACTTTCCTCAATTTCTATTACTGATCCTGTGTACATGTAATTACCATGCAAGCAGTTTCTTCTCTCACACTTCTCGTTTATGGACTCTCTTCCGGCTTCTTGCTTTCCAGTCAATTTCGGTATTCGAAAATTTAAATATGACATGACATGGCTGCAAACGAAACAAGGCAATTTATTTTACACCACTTAAGTGGTGAAGAATTACTGACAATTTTTCTTGTCAGATTTATCTTGCGCGTTTATAATGTGTTGTAGGCCGGTTGTATGCATTGTGAAATAACCACGTAGGTCTCTTGAAATGGCCACAACAAACATGGCAGACTCGGAGTATGAGTCCACCAAAAGAAATAAAGAGAAACAACAAGAACCAATAAAAGCTACTAGGATTCAAGGGGTTACTGAGACTGAAAGAAACAAAAGAGGAGAATATTAGAATAGGATTCAACAAGACGGAAGATCACAAGTGACATTGCATGTTTCATGATCGTATTTGACAGAAAAGTGAAAGTTTCAGAATATAAACAGTTATTTTAAGATATTTTTTTATGTTTATAAATCTATAAAAAAATAAGTATGTACGAACATAAAAAAAATGTCTTAAAATAATTGTCGAACTTTGTCCATTTCATAATGTGTGACGTCATTTGTTTACATTTGGATACGCATTGAGCATGAATGTACGTGAGAGATTCATGGAAGGTTGTAGTTTAAAAGCAGTAAAATCGACCTTCCTAACTGAACGACCCTCTGCGGCTCAATCGGTTAAGGCACGTCAGGCTATATGACGGCTACGTATAGGATACAGGTTCGATTCCACTCGGAGGACGAATATTTTCTATGAAAATTTCTCGGACATTTAGGCTGGTAAATGTTATTAATACTGTTTATTATAAACAGAGCATTTACTTAAATATTTGTATCTATAAAAAGAATGTACAAACATAAAATATCTTAAAATAATTGTCGGACTTTGTCCATTTCATAATGTATTCATTACCTGTTATATTTAACAGGTGTTCTTGAAGCCTTACCTTAAGAGAGCGGCCTGTCTCCCCTTTATATTTTTTTCACAGCTGCACGGGATGGCGTACACACAGTCTTTAGTCATGTTCACCTCCATGGCGGGGGGTCTTACTCTGGAGAGACATCTGCGAAGTGTCATCCAGCTTTTGAAGGTTGTCCTAGTAAACAGTCTACCCCAGCAAGCGAAATGTTTGAATATATATATATATATATATATATATATATATATATATATATATATATATATATATATATTCATCCACAGACAGATTGTTTCACTATATCACAGCTCATCAGTATGACAAGACATGTGATTTCTTCAAGCCGGGATCGAAACCCAACCGATTTGACATCAGTCGGAGACTCTCATCATCAATACACACAACGGAAAAAGGGAAATGGATAATGGGTACATGGCTGTGTGGTTAGAAAGTTCACTTTCTGACCATGAGATCCGGGTTCGAATTTCACCATGATCAGGAAGATCATTTGTTGATGTTATCGGTTAGTGTGCAGCACCTTTGGAAAGTTCCTGAAAACCATTTATATATATATATATATATATATATATATATATATATATATATATATATATATGAAGAAATATACTCTTAAGGTGTGGTATATTTATGGGATAAAGTGCTCAATATCAGAGATAGAGCATGTGTAAATATAAAAGTGAACATTGAAGTCAACACTTAGTGGCCTGACGATTTGTGTCTAGCATGAAACAGCCTGTCGCCTTTAAGTGTTGACGTCAATGTTCACTTTATATATATATATATATATATATGTGTGTGTGTGTGTGTGTGTGTGTGTGTGTATTCAGTTGAACTCTCTGCCTTCGGGCGGGGAGGAACCCGAACGAGGCTACGCCAAAGGGCGGAGTCTCTTTCGGGGAGATAAACCGATCCTGAACCCGTTCAATGTCAATGGGCATATTTTTTCAATGGCCATATTTTGGGGCCGAGCCCACGGGCTCGGAGATCCCACGTTAAAAAACCGGCCTTGTGCCACATGATCCCCCAGTGGAGGGGTGACTGAATATCGTCAGTAACTAAGCTGCGAGAGATGCCAACAAACCCAATGCGCGCCAGCACACTGACTCAACAACTGCCATTCTCTCTCAGCAGCTCAACATAACTCAGAAACTCTTGCCGCGCGAATTGACCCAACTTACAATTTACTAGAAAAAGTGACATTATCACTACCGAAGTAGTAATTGTATTTAATCAACTTACATCATATCAGTCAAAGGCACATAACTCCTTATGACTTTAAACAATATTTACAAATGTCGCCCACATACACACTAGTATTTGAACCCACGCAAGTGACATTTCACCTTGCAAAAATCAAACTGTTTTAATTTCATAGACAAACCTTAACTACAAACTTTCATACAGCAAATCATTGCATGCTCACTCCTTACAATTTAAAAAAAAAGTACTCGAATTCAACAACAACACGAGTAAAACTTCGAATTAACAGCAAAGAAAAAAAAGTACTCGAATTCAACAACACGAGTAGTAAAACTTCGAATTAACAGCAAAGAAAAAAAAAGTACTCCAATTCAACAACAACACGAGTAAAACTTCGAATTAACAGCAAAGAAAAAAAAAGTACTCGAATTCAATAACACGAGTAAAACCTTGAATTAACGAAACATTACCCCCTCAACAGCAAAGGAAAAAAAGTACTCGAATTCAACAACAACACGAGTAACAAACTTCGAAAATAACAAATTATTTCGAAAGAAATGACTCTCTCTATGCCAAGAATAGAGCCCCTAGACTGGGAAGACTCCAACCAGGAGCAAGCATGGAGAGAATAGAGAGTGAACATATCAAAGTTGCATTTTACAGCGTTTGATATAACAGATGATAAATGACAACATCACTCTTTCGGTTTTACGGGGGAAAGAAACTGAAAGATATCCTGAAAACCTTAACACGGGAGATACCATCAGGCAAAGTAGAGCCTACATACAAAACAACAAAAATAGCACTGGACAAATATTTCATCCAGAAAACAAATAAAGTCTTTGAAAGACATAAATTCAGGATGCTTAGTCAAGAAAACGGGGAGTCAACACATGACCATGTCACCCGTCTACGCATACAAGGAGCAAAATGCAACTTTGGCGAATACAACCTGAACAAGGCTATAATGAAAAAATAGAAAAATGCTTGTCAAGCAAATTACGCCGTGCGTATTTGAAAGAAACTGATTTAACAGTAGAGGAAGCACTTCAAAGAGCATTCATATTTGAATCCACTGAAACACAAGCTAAGCAAATAGAAGAGAATGAAAGAGAGCACTCAGATATCCACAAAATTACAACCAATTACAAGCAACAACAACAACGAGATAACAGTGGGTATAGGAAACTATCCATGGACAACAACCCATTAAAAATTGTTACAAAATGCTACGGATGTAATGGCTCCGACCACATACACGGTCAAACAAAATGCCCAACATTTGGGAAAAAATGTAACTACTGTGGAGTAATAAATCACTTCGAAAAAACATGCTTAAAAAAGGAACAGTGGTAAAGGGAAAACGAAGACGTCAGACGGCCACAATTACGTCCAACCAGTATCGATGAATCCGAATAATGCAGACAGCCAGACATTCGTTTTTCAGGTGAAACCTATTCATTCAGCAGATAGCGAAATTGTCCATATTGACGACATACCAGTCGGAATATTAATAGATTCGGGAGCAGACATCAACCTTATCAACGGCAAAACGTTTAAAGAAATCCTTAAAGTACGGCCAAACTTAACATTAAAAGAAACAAATTGTAAACCAAAAGCCTATGGGAATATTCCAATGCCAATAAGAGGAGAATTTTTCGCAACGCTGACAAATGGTTCCAAAAGAAAAGCCCACAAAGTATTCGTTACAAAGGCATATCAAGGTGGTAACATATTAAGTAAGCGCGCCAGCATCGAATTAGGGTTTTTCACCACCCCACAGGTGAAATCGATTACAACAAAAAGTATCCCGAAATCAACAAAAGAAATTCTACCCTCGTTGGAAGGATTAGGAAGAATGAAACATTTCCAACTCAAAATTAGACTAGACGACAACGTTATACCTTTTGCACAACCGCCAAGACGGAGACCATTTCATATCCAACAAGCAGTAGAGGAGAAAAATCAATGAAATACTAGAAAATGATATCATCGAAAGAGTGGAAGGAGCCACTCCGTGGGTCTCGTCGTTAGTAGCAGTAGCGAAACCAAACGGAGAAATTAGAATATGTGCCGACTTACGCATGGCAAATAAAGCAGTGAAACGTACTCGCTATCAAATACCAACAGTTGAACAGTTACTGAGTGAAATTAGTATTGCAAACGTTTTCTCAAAAATCGACCTAAACTCTTATTACCACCAAATAGAACTTGATCCTGAATCTAAGGACATCATTACCTTTTCATGCAAATCCGGAATCTACCAATATAAGGTACTTGGTTATGGGCATTGCATCCGCAGCCGAAGAAGGGCAACGATTGCTTCAACAAATCCTTCAGAAAATCCCTAACTGCTGCAATGGGGCAGACGACATTCTAATCTGGGGCAAAGACACAAGAGAATATAACAGAACCCTAGATATGGTATTAGGCACATTGAAAGAAAACAACCTCACAATTGCAGAGCACAAAAGCATATTCCATAGGGAAGAAATCGAATTCCATGGTTTTACAGTGTCCAATACAGAGATCAGACCAACTTACTCGAAAATAAAAGCAATCAGAAATTTCAAAAACCCTGAAAATGTCCAGGATATACGTAGTTTCTTAGGTCTAATCAATTACCTCGCAAAGTTTATTCCACGACTGGCAACACTCAGGGAACCATTAAAAAAGTTAACGCGAGCAAACATGGAAAGGCAGTGGACGGAGGAAGAAGAATCATGTTTTCTCATGCTGAAGAATACAGTCATTCAGAGCAAATCGCTCATGCACTTTGATCCAAAACTGCAAACATCTGTTATAGTAGATGCCAGTCCCGTGGGACTAGGAGCAATACTTTGCCAAAACAAACAAGGGATACTCATCCCCATCAGCTATGCATCCAGGACTCTAACCGAAGGCGAACGCCGGTACTGTCAATTAGAAAAAGAAGCCCTAGCAATTGTATGGGCTTGCGAAAAATTCCACTTTTACCTTTATGGAAAGAACTTTCTTATAATGACCGACCATCAAGCATTAACACCTATCTTCAATCCTAAAGGTAACCCCTCCACGCGAATTTTGCAATGGATTTTATGTCTACAACAATATGATTATACAATAAAACACATTAACGGTAAAGATAAACCGGCAAACATACTCTCTCGGCAACCGATGGAATATCAAAAAGTAGTCTCACCTGAAGAAGAGATTGCCGAAGGATTTATCAACACGGTTGTAACTAACAGCATTCCAAAATCAATCACCTTATCAGAAATAATGGAGGAATCTCGGCAGGATCCAACCGTCACAGCAGTAAAAAAGGCAATACAACAAAACGACTGGACCAATCAGTTAACGGAACCCTTTAAACACGTGAGGAATGAACTGACAACAAAACGAGGCGTAGTCATACGCGGAGCCAGAATTATCATACCCCAAAACCTACAGAAACGAATCCTGAAATTGGCGCCTGAGACACATATGGGATAATGAAAACAAAAGCCCTGCTCAGAACTAAGGTATGGTGGCCCAATATAGACAAAGATATAGAGGCTGCCATAAGCTGATGTATCCCGTGCAAAACATTAGACCCAAAGGGAAACCACCGTCCGGTGCATATGGCCGAAATGAAAGATCCCTGAGAAATACTCCACATAGATATCGGAATAATCGATGCGGGATCAAGATGGCCTGAGGCATTTGTTACCAAATCTCCCGGGGCTGATACAATCATATCGACAATCCAAAGGTGTTTCTAGACACATGGCATTCCAGCGATTATTGTTTCAGGTAATGGACCCCAGTTCATATCATCAGAGTTTAAGCACTTCTGCAATGAATGGGGTATCCAACACCGAAAGGTAACCCCTTATCATCCCCAGGCTAATGGAGAGATCGAGTGGTTCTTCGCAACCATGTTGAAAGCCATTCGGGCGATGAACACGGAAGGAAAGGACTGCAGAAAACATCTCGGAAAATTCCTAATGTATTACCGAAATAGTCCACATGCCATGACGGGAGAAACTCCAGCTCAGCTACTCATGGGTAGGGAAGTAAACATCAACATACCAGGATTACAAAAGAGGCCTGAAAACCAAGCTTGGAGAACAGCACGGCAAAAAGACAAAAAAGAAAAAGACAGATTGAAAAATACAGATCAAAAAAATAAAGCTAAACAAACTAACATAGAACCCTGAGATATCATACTACTTAAACAAAGTAAACACAACAAGCTAACGCCAGTTTACCACCCAACACCATGGAGAGTAAAAGAACACAGAGGCGAATCTGAAATTATAACGCGAGGTGACAAACTTATTTTACGACACACATCACAAATGAAAAGAATCCTCGAAGACAGGACTCGCCAACAACCAAAGGATGACGACTTCCCTTTCAACGACGACCTTGGGGAGCAGAAAGATATAGAACATGAGAGAGAAAGTGAGGAGATGGAAGAAGCAGATATCCCGATAGCCCTAAGACGACCGAAACGCCATATAAGAAAACCCCAAAGGTATGCAGGCAGCAGTTCGGAAGAAGAGGGGAACAATCTGAATGGAGGGAGCAGATGTGATGTCCGCGCAAGTATAAATAGAACCCACTCGGTTAAGGGGAGAACTCTTCAGTATACAGCAAAGTTGTTTCTCTTTGATTTCTTCCAATTCAATTGCCTTCAAATGTTTGTTTATTTTATTTGTTGTGGTTGAATGTTTAACGAACACGCACATTTTTAAGCCTTCACACAATTTCACCTTCTGATAAATCCAATTAGCTTAAATTCCGCAACAGTATCATTGACAATTGCAGAGAATATGGTAGTAATAAATGAATCATGATTGTAGACAAATATGACACGTACAATTTGCTTAACGGTGTGGTAGGTTAATGAGATGTAAA
Organism: Acanthosepion lycidas; assembly: GCA_963932145.1. Taxonomy (NCBI): domain Eukaryota; kingdom Metazoa; phylum Mollusca; class Cephalopoda; order Sepiida; family Sepiidae; genus Acanthosepion; species Acanthosepion lycidas. The sequence goes on along the minus strand of OZ010614.1, from coordinate 4,651,021 downwards.
GTTAACAGAAAAGTTGTTGTTTTTTTAAATAAAAAACAAATAAAAAATAATCTCTTCTAATAAAGATATAATAATAATATATTGCTCTACTTTGCATTGAGCACTTTTTTGAAAAGTAAATGCTACAAACTGTGGATTTTTACTCCATTTGTTCTTTCTCTCATTTGGATATACTCGACTCTCACATCGAATTTGACATATGAGGGTTAAGCAGGTCAGTTCCTAGGAGCCGACAGCCCGACACCAACACATGAGATTTGATTATAGTGGTGACGGTTTTGCGTAGAACCAACCACACACGAATACAGAGACCTGGTGCCACAAGGTCCCTAAATGATCCTCCGCAGGTTTTGAATTCAGAGTTGTCCTTCTCCTAGACTAGTTGCCATCTGTCCTGCTATTTACCTATAGCTGGAGGGAGAAGAGGATTCATACCTTTCCCAAGGGTATATATATATATATATATATATATATATATATATATATATATATATATATATATATATATATATATATATATATATATATATATAATTCAGTGGTCTACTTACAAAAGATACTTGCCAGTTTTCATTGCAATTTTTGTCCCTTTATTTTCGTTATAGGATTTTTAATCATCCTTCTCTCAACTGGAGACAGCAGCAGCAGTACAACCCGAACATGACCCCTCGGCAGTCAATTTCCCATCAACCATGGCTAAATACATTGGTAAGGTAACTTATTAGCATCCCCAAGAAGTTCCAAATGTTAGCGACTTGAAAATAAACTTTGGCTGAAAATCATTTAATGTAACTTAGGCTGATATAAAACAGAATCCAAACCTTAAAGTTATCAGATTTCAAAACTGTTTAATTCCTGACCAATGACAATCCCTTTCTAATGTTCAATGCCCAACAGTTCAAGAGGTTGAATTTGCTAAACAAATATTCCATAGTTAAATTAAAACCTATTTTTAAATTCTAATGTTGTTATAATGATATTTATTCATTCGTAATCCTGTGTACAAATATCAGCTCCAACCACCAATATACCCATTCACCAACAATGGGAGAAAACAAATTCTTCTCTGACGTGGGGATACAAAATATATATTTTGTTTTACCCTCCATACATGTTTTTGAAACTACAAATTAATGTGTTATTGGCTCCAACACTATATCTTAATTAATTTTTGCTATAAGAGACTTTGTTTTAACATTGTTTCATATATGAAGCAAAGATATCACAAGTGGAATTTATTAAGCATGATCCACCAATATGTCATTCAGTACCCGAGTCCATTTTATAACACAGAGACCCACATGACATGGTACAGATATGTGTACTTCAAAATCAGTAAAAATTCCAAAAGGAAAATAAAATAAAGACACTATTTATATTATTCGGACTATTGTCCTCATCTTTGCTGCCATATTTATCACAACGGTTCGCCCATTGTACGCTCCAGCCTTCTTCAGGTGGTTGAAATGTTGAACTGAACTCTTTATTTCGCTGGGGTAGACTGTTCTAGTTCTAATGGATGTCAGCTATCAGTTCTTCACTGCCTTAACCAGGTATAGAACTCACAACTTTTTGGGTCCTGTCACTGGATCTGACCAAAGCTTTTATCCACTGTGCCACGTGTCCTTGAGGACATCTGTGCATGAATTTCTGGGTATTATAAACCTAATGTCTTCAGCAACCATTTTTACCAGTGCTCATATTGCAATTTTTGCTGTTATCATTTCATGTTTTTTACCAGAGCTCATATTGCAATTTTCGTTGTTATCATTGCTTTTTTTTCTCGCACTCCTTATTATTGGTTCCCATACTGTATTCATTTCTATGCTTTGTCGGCTCAGGAGATTTTTATGGCCTAGCATATGTGCTGATTCCTTAAGTTCACGAATTTTCCAATGATGTTCTTTGTCTATGATTTCAAACTAATCCCACAGAGGGCGGTGATCTCCCTTTTCTCTTCATATGTGGTCAGCCATCTGATTTTTCCACTTCCCCTTGTCTTACAGCTTTTTGGTGTTCTTGAAGCCTTACCTTAAGAGAGCGGCCTGTCTCCCCTTTATATTTTGTTTCACAGCTGCACGGGATGGCGTACACACAGTCTTTAGTCATGTTCTCCCCTATGGGCGGGTCTTACTCTGGAGAGACATCTGCGAAGTGTCATCCAGCTTTTGAAGATTGTCCTAGTAAACAGTCTACCCCAGCAAGCGAAATAAAGGGTTCAATTCGACATTCCAGCCACCTGAAGAAGGCCGGAGCGTACAACAGCCGGGGCGTATAATGGCCGAAACGTTGTAATAAATATGGCGACAAAGATGAGAACAACAGTCCGAATAAAGTAAATAGTGTACATAATAACTCACCTCAGGAATTTAGACAAAAGAAAAAACAAAAGAAAAAAATATTTAATTTCTTTTGGAAAACTTTTGGTTGTGGTGTATTATAATTTTATAAGCAATCATAGCATCCTATTCACAATAATCTGCATAAAAAAGAAATTGGATAACAGCCCACCGGAGGGTCTTGGGGGCTTTTCAGACATCCCACCATGATCCTCCAGTGGATTGGGTGGGAGCCAATGTGTTAATCATTCACAATCCTATTAAAATATTTTTGTTTGTACTTAGAGAAACACTCACCATGAGAGATGCATAAAATACACTTTTTGTGTCCACAAAAATAACAATTATTATTCCCTTGACACCGCTATTATTATATAGACTTTGGACTGTCTCAGACAGGTTAATTGTTTTAAAAAACAATGATTAGAATTTTGCTAAAATCCAAAAAAAAAATGGAAATGGATTTATTTATTTTCTTTTTTCTTGAGAATCAACAACAAAAATATTAAACATTATTTATTTATTAGACTGCTTATTTGCAAGAACAATTTTATATTCACAACATTATAAAAATATGTGAATCAACTAAAATTAAATATTTATTATTTAATTTGTTTTTATTCATAAATTTATAAAAAATGTTTGTGAACAAGAAAATTTAAATGACGTCATAATGACGAGTAACCATGATTATAAATTTTGAATAGAAAATGGACTTTCCGGGGCTTTCTTTCATTTTCCCTCACCCCATAAATTCACTAAAATAAGTTGAGAGCATCTCTTTCACTTACTTAGTTTGATAATTGAGTAATTTTTTATAAATCTCTGTTAAAAGATTTATTTTCAAATTTATTCCTTTGTAAAATGGTAAATAATAAATCTTTATAAAAGATAAGTAATAAATATCACATTGTACTTGGTTCATATATTTTTATAATCTTGTAAATAAACATTGCTGAGGGAGTCAAAAGTGTGTACAGTAATAGCGGTGTCAAGGGAATAACTGTCTTTTTTGACACAACATATATATACCCGCATAGTAATGATGAAATTAACCGTTTTCATACAGGAAACATAAAGTATTCATTGACCAAGCCGTCTTACCGACAGTTGAAATTTATAAAATCTTTCTCTTAAAACAGTTTTTTTAAAGGAATTAAACTTGTCACATCCACTAATTGTTATAGCTCTTTCTAATATTTAATAAGAGTTTCCTTCGAAACCATTTGTTTTTGGTAATGTTGAAAGTTAATAACTTGATGATATAATTATTTCCTCTTCTTGTAATACCAATTTTTATTGTTTTTCTTTTTCTTGGAAGTGTTCAAGTGATGTGGTGTTTGTTAATTGTTAATGCTCTTTGTTTTTTTTTTTGCTTTTATAGCGCTAGTCTTTAGTGTTTGCTGAAGGGAGTGTCTTTGTTCTGTGACAACAACAATAATGTTGATGATGATGATGATGATTGTAAGCACTTCTGGTCCCACTAGGGAATGCTGGGTGCAAACAGTTCAAGCTGGAGTTTTTGAATAAAATAATTGTTGAGTTTTTTAGCACATCTTATGTCATCTTTTCAGAAGTTATATAATTTATCTTTCGACCTAGTGGAACAATCATTAGGACTTAAAAGATTCACTGACTTGAAGACATTTTTAATTATTGACCTGAGAAAGTGGTCGTCTATAGATGACAATTCAGACGTTCCTGAATGTGTTGGACATCATGCATGACAAGCATATGTGAGTCTAGATCTGATGAGGTTATTTAAGTACAGAAGATCCTTGGGTTACATTGGACCCGACATACAATATTTCGTGGTTATGGCACCATCACCCAGAATATATTAGGTTGGTGCAAAAATAATGACGTAATAATGTCGTTTTTTGAAGTTAAAAAAAACGTCAAAAAACGACATTATTACGTCATTATTTTTGCACCAACCTAATAATACATTGTTACACAACACTATTTGAGAAAGATGGCGTTGTTACTTCACTGACTATATGACATATTGGACTGGGCTTACATTCACTATCTCTCGTTTGTGTCATTTTGGTGGGGAACTTTTTGCCCTTCATTATGGCTCCTAAATCAGGTTATGTCACACCATAGGACCTCCTGTATATGACTCAGGTTATTAATATTTTGCTTTTATGAGTTTTTACAGTGTTGGAGAAAAGAGACCCTAGTGTAGCCGATTGTACATTCAATTTCTTTGAATACTAACTTTATTACAACTTAAGGATCCATACACTGAGATATTTTAAATGTTTAGCATTTATAAATTACATTTTCAGTTTTTCAAGCTTCCATTAGAATTCGGCATTTAAATTTTTGATTTTAATTTGGGCTCTAACAAGCACTTCAAACATCTAACAAATTTGAGTTGTATAAGCCAATCAAAGAACGAGATATTTCCTCTTGTTCAAACCAAGGAAAATAACTCCTGATAAATATGTTATTATCTCCCCTACATAGTTTGTTGATTGGCTGTTTCTTTGTTGGTTAGAACGTATCGGATCTAACGGTAGTTCCCTCTGCCCAGAAGGACGCTGTTTCGAATCCTAATAAAGAGCTCAAATTTTTCTTTAATAAGATTTTTCAAAGATTCAGGCCAGCAGACAAAATAAATAAACTGTTTAATTAATAAGTAAACAGAGCGTCTACTCAAATACAAGTATCCACTAAAAATAAAACATTGTAATGGCCATTTTTCACGAATTCCCCCCCCAAAAAAAATGTGCAAATTAATTGAAACAAAACAAATAATTGCATTATTATTTACTTTTTTTTCGTATTTTTCCAATGAAACATGACCCAGTGTACATGTTAGTACTTCGTATGTCGATTCCATGAAGATACCAGACGATATTACTTATATTAGTTGGTTACTGGTAAGGCTCGTGTGTTCATGCAGCATTACAATTTTTGTATGCTTCCATGAACATCGCTGACAATGGAGTAGCACAACTAATCGACAGTTGAGACAATAGTGTCTGTGTGTAATAAAAATCGGATGCAATCATGGATGACAAAATATTTTTCAAGGCCAAACAGATTTCATCATACACCCAGAAAAGAGATTCATATTACTGCACACCACTGCAAATGACCTATTCTGAGGAAAAAAATAGAAATCGATTACACCCTGTCATTCCAGTGGGTCTAAAAATGAAAGGAAACTAAAGTAGTTGTTTCAATTAATTTGCACAAGGGTGTGTATTTTCTCTTCGCCAGATTTTTTTTTTGTTTGTTTCTTTATCTCCTTTGTTAAATATTTTATAACTAAGCCACACACCAAGATATCTGAAGTGTTTTTTTATTTAATTAATTTTACATGCTGAATTTTTTTGATGGTTTCAATGTTGGTGCCATCACTGTTTTCATTCTAATTCCAGATTTGTTTTAGAAAGGTTTGTCTGAAGTCTTAGAAAACTTGGTTTACAATATTGATCCTTCCTATCCAAACTATAAAACATCTAAGTCATCAGCATAACTCTTCTTATTGTCAGTACATTGACATCTTGGGATGAGGTCAGTTATACTCAAATTGGTTCTAGACCAATTCCTTTACATCTGTGTTTAGAAATGCACAAAACGGTCCTTGGCGATTAGTTGAATCTGCTACCTTGTTTTCAACCTTACAGTATCCTCAGGTGATTTTTATCAAAAATGATAATTAAAATGATTTTAAAAATTTTTTTTTTTTATAATCGCCTGAGGTTACCACAAGATTAAAACCAAGTTTGCTGATTCAACTGATCTCCTGATTTTTAAAGTTAAAAGCTCTGCATGTTATTTTTATTTTTATTTTATTTTTTCACACATGTATTGAGCACTTTTTTTCATACTACTGTTTCCTGGTCAAATTCAACTCTCACCATTAACCTTTTATGCATTATATATTTATTCAAAATTATAACATATGCATGTTATAAGATCACTACAAAAATTTCAGCTTTGTTTCAACACTTCTGGTGTTTTGTTAACTGATGGTGTTGATTGCAAAATAAAGGATTTTAAGAATCCAAAGCCTACCAAACCCCCTCAATAGGGGAGACATTGTTACATAACCTATGATAAGCAATCAGAATACAAGTATATGGTTATATGTGTATGGGTGACTGAAAGCAACCCCAAACATGAGCACCTTCTTAGAATTGTCTCTGTGAAGTATCCAAAAATCACCCCCACTCCACAAACTCTTTGTACTTCTTCACCTTATTTACACATTGACTATTGTCCTTATCTATGTTGTTTTTATTACATTTCACCGATTGTGCTCTCGGGGATTCATCAAGTGCTTCTTGATCGGGGTAACCTTTATGAAATTTCAAACTGTGCTCTTTTATTTAAAGGGTAAATTGTTCTTGTTCCACTGTCTGTATCCAGAGGATATCTCAGCTTGTTCTTATTTAGTACTGCTAAATTTTATTAAATTTTATATATTATTTATTTATATATATATATATATATATATATATATATATATATATATATATATATATATATATTATTTATTTTATATATATATATATATTATTTATTTTATATATATATATATATATATATATATATATTATTTATTTTATATAATATATATATATTATTTATTTTATATATATATATATATATTATTTATTTTATATATATATATATATATTATTTATTTTATATATATATATATTATTTATTTTATATATATATATATTATTTATTTTATATATATATATATATATATATATATATATTATTTATTTATATATATATATATATTATTTATTTTTATATATATATATATATTATTTATTAATATATATATATATATATATATATATATATAGACACGTGGCTTGACCATTGCATATAGCATGAAACAGACTGTCGCCTCTAAGTGTTGACTTCTATGTTCACTTTTATATTTACACACGCTCTATCTCTGATATTGAGCACTTTATTCCATAAATATAGCACACCTTAAGACTATATTTCTTTATATATATATATATATATATTATTTATTTTAGGATATCAAAACAAAAACATGTTAAAAATCGCTACACAATTAGAATTATGTTTCAACATTACAAATGTGTCTCCTCAAGCAATGTTAAACTACTGGACTAATCAGTAGTTTGACATCACCGAAGGAGACAAATTTGTAGTGTTGAAACATAATTGTAATTATGTAGCGATTTTTAACATGTTTTTGTTTTAATATCCTAAAATAAATAATATTTAGCTCTACTCTGTATCTTTTAAATTAAATGTTGTGGACAGTGGAATTATACTCCATTTGTTCTCATTTTATCTATATACATATATATATATATATATATATATATATAGCCATCCACATACAAGCCTGTTTCGTGCTATGACAGCTTATCAATGTAGCTAAACATCCGATTGCTTCAAGTTGTGATCGAATCTCGACCGATTTGGCATCAGTCAGAGATCTTACTCCTAAGCTATCGACATACAGCAGAGAAAAGAAATTTTAACGTATTATATACAACATGTATACAAACGTCAGTAGCTAAGAGGGTTCAATTAGTAACTGAAGAGCGATGTGTTAATAGCAGCAGCAGCCACTGTTGTGAAATTACCCTTTCTCCAGAGTGCTCGATCGGATAACGAGCATTTGTGAAGTCGATTCTCCTATTTCTCAACGAGAGATAGTCAAAAATTCACACACACACACACACACGCACGCACACACACGCACACACATTCATGTAGAAGATGAGGCAACTAATGAACACATCATGCGCAGCTGGCACAGTTTTTTAAATTCTCATGAGTACAGAATATTGTTATAAATTTTAAATATTTTATATAATAAATGGCCTGGAAAAAGAAAACATTTGTAGAAATAGGGCTTAGTGCAGGCATGGGCAACACTTTTATTAAGCAGTGGAACATCTGATCAAAGGCTTGGACTGCACTACTAAAAAGATTCAAGGTACTTTTTTGTAGTTTGTACCTCAGTTATTTTCAGTACAGAAGATCATATGTGTAAATATGTGCCTTAGAAATGGGGGGAAATGTTGATTTTTTGATTTTTTCTTTGGAGAAATTTTTTTCTAGAATTAAATAATTGAACTTTTCTAGAATTTTCTAGAATTAAATAATTGAATTTTTCTAGAATTTTCTAGAATTAAATAACTGAAGCCTTGGTACAACATCCCTGATGATAGTCCAATTAACACATGTTGCTGCGTCTGGCCTAATGTTTATACGTTTGATCTTCCATAGTGAAAATTACCAATGGATTAAAATGATGAAAATGATACTTAAATGAAAAGTTTACAAAATTCAAGAAACATTAATCATTGTCTATGTCTGTGGCTATGTATGAGAGAGTGTGTGAGTGAACAAGTGAGAACAAAATAAATTTTAGAAAACATTATTTTCCATATGAAATTAAGCATGCCATTGAGAAAGGGAAAATGATCTGCATACAGATCTTGGCTTGCTTAGAATATAAGGCTACTTAAAAAATTTTGATGTAAGATAGGTAAATCGATGTTTGAAGTACAAAAAATGTTTGTAACGCTAAACTTAACATCAATAACAATGTCCATCAGAATATAATTAGATTGTTTTTCTGTTTTCCTTTTCACAAAAATAGAGACCAAACCCAGCACAATTGCAACCAATGACAATATCACCAGACAGTTCCAGCAGAAAAATAGATGGCCGTCCAATAAATATTCTGCCACCCAAAATTCCCTTGTCCCAAAGATCATTGGAAATTCCAAGCAAAATTTCTTCGAGGTAATTTTCAGACATTTTTTTAATTAAAACTGTAATTTTAAAAGATTTTTCTAAACATGAAAAACATTTTTTTATTTTGGTACAAAAATCATCTTCAACATGCACATTATTTATATATATATATATATATATATATATATATATATATATATATATATATATATACACAAACTGGAAAAGGGTTTTTGATACTCATTTCATCCAACTAGGCTTTACCGACGTTGCCACATCTACACATGGGCACAAAAAACATTTTACATATATACATACATATATATATATATATATATATATTATACACACACACCAAGTGTAACAGTAAAATTGTCCAATTATTAGATTAAGGTGTGAACAGTTGTATCTTAGAAATGATTAAAGATATCTTACTGGAATTCTCCAAAATTTTTATAACACTATTGGACTCTACTTTGAACAATAATGTATTTAACTCTAAGTTGAAATGATGATCCCTCTTCCTAATCCAGTTTTCCTCTCTACTGTTCCCTCTTTTTTAAACTTATTCATCATTCTCTTGATGGTTCTTCAATGAAATTTGAAGATGGAATTCAGATTATGAATGTTGGTACCATTACTGAAAGCCTGAATGATCTTTTTCCTCTCATCATTGCTCATTTGGGAAGACAGTGGGGCTGACACAAAATGATTTTAACCTATTCTTTTTCAAGCTGAATAACTCAAAGAGTTTTTCCGTGTTTCTTACAACAAATTTCTAATACATACATATACATATATATATATATGATAAAAATATAGTTTTGATACCACAAAACTATATTTTTATCATTTTTATATATATAAATTAATTTTTTAAATTTTAATTTTAAGAATCTTATTGATTTTTATTAAATTTTAAAATCTTAATTTAAGAAATTTTAATATGTAAATTTAAAATCTCAATTTTTATGGTATGGCCTTAATTTTAAGAGACTTTTTTAATTAATTCTAATTTTAAAAGATTTTTCTAACCATGAAAAAGAATTGTAAAAATCATCTTCAACACATATATAATGATAAAGATATAGTTTTTATGGTATGTTACCTTTATAGGTAAAAGTGCTCAGTATCAGTGATAGAGCACATGTAAATATAAAAGTGGACATTGAGGTCAACATTAAGTAGCAACAGAGTAGGTTTCATGCTTAAACACAATCTTCAAGCATAAAAGTGTTATTATAGTGGACATTTTGTATTTGAAATAGACGCCCCATTTTCATTTATTAATCAGTGTACATTCCATCTATCAGCCTGCATATTCAAGAAATCTCAGTAAAATGCATTTACTGCAATTTCTAATGCAAATGTTGCACAGTGCAAGCAGATAGACATAAAACACACTGATTAATAAATAAAAAATGCATTTCAAATGCAAAGTGTCCACTATAATGACTTTTTAATTACTATGCATGCATGTGTGAATATGGCTATTTTTCAGTGCACTCATGTCGCTACCAAATGTGACAAAAGGTCAAGTGGGTTTACCAGCAATATTGTGAAAAAATTGTCCAAGCCCCCTCAGCATTTCCACTTTGGGGACACCTCAGGAACCAGGCAATAAATCCAGCCTCTTTCCCAGAGGTACTGCCTGGGGGTAAGGCACAGTGGGCCTTGGGCTTAATATTTTTGAAGTGCATATGAATGTATTTTATTTACCTGCTAACTTAAAATCCATCCTGTCAGGCCGTATTTAAGCTAGCTCCTGTAGAGGCTTTCTTCATTGGGCCTTCATCACAATAGGTAGGGAGGAGTTGTTGCAATAGGCAACAATAAACTACAAAAGAACTCCAAATTGATTGCTGCATTTAAGTATTGCATTAATATTTAAGCTTACCTTTTAAAAGTTCATAATTTTAAGCTTACCTTTTAAAAGTTGATAATTCTTCTGCCACCACTTAAAGACAATTTGATGTATGTAGGTCCTTACTTTCTGTACAAACAATTTTATTTCATGGGTGACCTTCTCTGGATTCCGCATTTAATTTTGATTATTTCCAAATTTATTTCCAAGTTATAAAAATTGTTATTGTACAAAAAATGTTGCAAAAAATGACAAAAAAAAAAAATAAACAAATAAATAAATCACCGAAAACCATCTCAATAATGAAAATTTGGAACCCAAAATTTCAGAATTATAGGTCCCATTTTTAATTTGCTCATTTGAGTCGGCTTGATTCCCAAATAGTATATTGGGTTACAGCCTCTAAAAGTAAAGTTGAAAACAAACAATTTTATTTTGAAACACTGTAATTTGAGAATAATTTTTTCATTTGAACATTTTTTTCAATTGAACATTTTTTCATTTGAACAAGAGCCTATTGAAAGTTGTTGTGTCCCTTTGTTTTTATCAACCAAGATGGCAGAATCTGAAAATGATCGCAGTAACAAAAACTTGATAATCCAAAATTTAAGGATTATGAGTCCCGATCTAGCCCCAAATGTTTTTAATTTGCTTACTGAGTCAGCCTGATTCCAAAATGATATGATATGTTGGTCTACAGCCTCTAGGAGTAAAGTTGAAAAAGTATGACACATTGACATTTGCATTTATTATATACAGTAACAGCGTCTTTCACTTCACCATTTTGGAAAAAGATAAAAATTGTTGTTTATTATGAACACTCTTAAGATCAAAAAAGGAATTTTTCAAAAGGAATATTTAGTTATTATATTTTTCTTCCCCACTATCAGGTTGCTTCATCCATTGGGAACCAGGAATTTACGGCCAGGGCTGAGAACAACTGCTCCTATCAAATCCACAGGTTAGTCAACTCATCTCATTAGTTGCTGGCACTCAAGAAAGTTTAGTGCCGTCAAAAAAGACGTGTTAGACACACTCCTTCAAAATAGAACCAACTTTCGTAATGTGACTAAAGTCCAAGAGAGAATTGTCGATACTTTCTAGTCTTGACAAAAGCATTTCTGCGGCCTTGTGGGTGATGAATTATTTTCTCCCAGACAAAATGGTTTCTAGCCTATTTCTATTTTCAAGGCAGATGTTTGGATGAGCCACACCCCTTCGTTCCACCAGTCCAGACCTTTACAGTCAGCATCTCCCCACGCCACAGAGTAGACTCATCCTCATTCATTTTGGATTTTGCTAGTAAGGAGAAAACTCCACTCAGACATGTTCTCCCCAAGAACAACTACTTTATGAAAGAGACTCCCAAGAGGATGCTTCCTTAATCACTACAATCTTAACCTCTTCAAGTCTCGAGTCAACTGTTATCTACCTTCATAATATGCACTTCTGACTTCTTTCTTTTATGCCCTTACGACATCCTCATTAACGTTCTATCTCGAGTGGCTCACATTAAAAAAAAAAAACATGCCATCTGCCTTTTTCTAGAAAATCATCAAGCTTTTCCTCACTCTAAACATGTTTCTTCACCAATGTCAGCAATCAAACTCCCCAAAATAAGAATCTCTAGATAAATTTGAATCAACAAAGTATATAATTGACCATGGTTAGGCAAACCATAGTGTGGAGGTTGTGTTAATGGATTAAATTATATTGATCAAAAATCGTTGAGTAAATTAGGCTGCGTGATGAAATTAACAATTTCCTCTCGCATTAAATTTCAATATTCAACAAACACAGAATAAGGACAACATGAGAAACAACAGTTTTTGTACAACAATGAATAAAATATTTATATTAACAAGAGATACAAAACAACAGGAGTAAAAAGGTAGTTTTAAAAAGTTCAAACGTCCTTTTTATGTTTAGATGAAGAGTTATCAAAGTTCTGGCTTGATAGATTATAATTTGTTGAATGGTCTGTACAATAATGAGAAAGTGTGTTTTGGTATTATAGTAATTTAAGAAAAAGAAATAAACAGTTGAAGTTTGTATTTGAAATAGAGAAATATTGTTTACGACTTACTTTAAGGTTTATGGAATTGTCACTCTTTGATTTGTTTTTACTGGTTCGAAGAGAATATTCTGTAGTTGAAATAAATGGTTCTTAACAAGTTGTGTTTATGTTAATTGCAATAATTAACGTTGAGCTTGAAAGCGTATGAAAAAGTGTTAAGTTGAATGTGGAAAACTTGACTTGATTGTTCGTCATAAAATATTGCTGTGTGAATGAGTGTTCTTTTCAGGCTGGAATCATGTTAAGGAATTTTAACGTAAAGCCTGGAACTGTGACGAGTTCAAAGGATTCCAATTGGCGCACTGTCGAAGATGAAAGACATTTCATATTTTATTGCTAACTTTGGTCATGTGTTAGGCTCACAGAGGCTTGATAGATTTTGGCAAAATTATTTTTTTGGTCAGGTCAAGAACTAGGTCGAAGTTATTAAATATAAAGTGATCAATAAGAAGTTGAGGTTTTCTGAAAATATTTACCAAGCTGAATAAACTCTGTGATCCACTTTTTGTACGAAAATTGATATTGATAAAAAAAGGTGGTAGCAGGATGCTAAAATAGCACTGCAGATTTGGGAAGGATTAAACTGATCTCTGTAAACACCAAATTTTGGGAAGGATTAAACTGATCTCTGTAAACGCCAAATTTTATGAAGGGTTAAACTGATCTCTGTAAACACCAAATTTTATGAAGGGTTAAACTGATCTCTGTAAACACCAAATTTTATTTCATCAAATTTTTTTCTTAATAATACAGATGAAGACTATATTTCCTTTGCCTGTTGCTTTAGTTTTAATTTTTAATAATGACAAACATGATGATCACACTTTTGTGACGAGTACATTTTTTATCTCTGTTATTTTTGCCCTTTCAGGACATATTTTTTTTCATTTTGAAAAGACAAGCCACTCTTTTCAATTGATTTCCTTCATTTATTGAAAAAATAAATAAATAAATAAAAAGGGAGGACATTTGTTTTGTTTTTTTTTAAATAATTTTGCCCTAAGCAACTAAAACACAAGGGGTTACTGAGGGTGAAGGAAAAAGAAAAAAAATGTTAAGGATTGAGAACAATAAAAGAACAGGAATGAAGAATTGACAGAAATTAACAATAGACATTGTGTTTAAATTTTTGAAGATCAAAGTTGGCTGAAAAGCAAGAAGCCGTAAGAAAGTTCCACAATAGAGAAGTGTGAGTGAAGAACGGGTTAAGATACAAATTACCATTACATCTAGCCATTTCAACTGTCAAGGTGTTTGATCATCAAAGTTAAGTAATGTGAAGCCTGGTCAGTAACTAGATGAGTGACTTCTTGAGAATACCAGGTGCTGTAATGGATAATGGCTTGGAATTGGAAATCGGAGAACTGAGTTCCAATTCTAATCCAGCCGTTATATTCACTTACCCACAAATACCCTTGAATCCACCTCTTCTCTCCCCAGCTATGGGTTAATTAGTAATATTTGTATCAGTAAATCATTATTATCTCCAAAATATTCATACAATCTAAAAATATTTTCTGGCTTTAAATAACCTGCAAAAGGGTTGATAAGCTGTAAAAAAAAAAAGCAAATCAAACGGTTACTACCCTGTCAAGTAGTTCATAGAATTTTAGATTTAAATTACAACAGACATTACTTTTTGAACAGCTGCAACATCACTCAGCCAAATAATAATGTCTTGTTTTGTTTTTTTTTTCTAAAATGACTTTTTTGATTTTGCAGAGTCGGTTGAAATGTTTAACCAGCGTTTGCGTGAAGAACTGGCTGCCATTGATGGAGAAATAAAATCTGAAGAAATAAATCAAGCAACATCCAAATTCTACAAATCAAATATTACACCTTGAATACTTTAAGGGATTCCTGGAAAAAAATAAAACAAAGAAAACAGGTTGTTTTCAACAGGAAAAAGACAACAAATTAAAACCTGGATTTCCATATAGATGCCACTTTATCTCCACCCTTTATGGAAAGCTTTCGACTAAATCCAGCATTTAAAAAAATTAAATTAAAAATGGTAGTGAAAGCTCTTGCAATTATTACGTAAAGAATAAATATTTCCTGGTTTCCAAGATGCACCATTAATTTATTCAAATAATTTTTGAGGGAATAAAAAATAAACATACATTTAAAAGAAAATGTATATTTAAAAAAAAAATGTATATTTAAAAAAAATGTATATTTAAAAAATATATAAATAAATTTTTATTGATAACAGATCCATAAGAAGAAAGTGGAGCATCTGTTTACAAAATGTTTTTGATTTTAACCTTTCTTGCCAAACTATTTTTTTCATGGTGCAAATGTGACACGAGTCTCCATTCAATTAGCTTAGAACAGCCACATAGTCAAGTGAAATGTAAATCATTTTATCAGGGCCCTAAGCAACTGGTATTTTTACAACTGCCAGTAAAATCAAGATGTGGGAGCTCTCAGGGAAACCACTCACTAAGGAAAAAGGAAATTAAGGAAAACTTTCAGGATCTATGACACACAGCAAGAAGTTAGGGAATTCCCATGATGGGCTTATATAGTCAAGCCATATTCTTCAATGAGCAAGTGACAAACAGCCTGTCATGAAGTAGTGCTGAGCAGAATTGTACAGTCATAAGATGGGGGTGTAGAGGCGCAGGAACTCAGAAAGATGGAAGAGAAATGTTTAAAGCAAGTGAAACGGACAGTTGGAAAGAAAAACTTCATTCTTGCTAGCCAAGTTGAAAATATCTACTACTACTACTACTATGAGCACTGACCCTTCAGGATGTAGGTAATCATGGCTCAACACAACCTCCCATCCAATAACAGCATTTGTCAATTAGCCAACCCACATACCATCTATTCATACAAATTTATTAGATAGGTGGTCCACAAACTTGTGAAGGTCAAATTCTCCAAGCCATCCATCCTTGTTATGCATGATTTTGAGAATAAAAGTTCATTTTACACTATTTACATCAGGCATGTCAAACTAAGGGTCCCCTGAGGGCCACATGGTCACATATGTGTTGCTATGAGGGCCACACCCAACAACCAATTGTCCACATTACAACTAATTGGTGTCATTAGAAGCACACAATGTGCATACAAATGTTTTAGCAGGCTGCCCCCTGAAGGTAAGGCTACAAGAACATCTTAAACTGGTAGCACAAGGGGAAATAGAAAAATCAGGCTTAGCTGACCACATGTGGAGGGAAAAGGAAGATCACCACCACTGTGGGATGAGGTTGAAATAATAGAGAGCATCACTGGAAAATACGAAAACTTAAGATATTCTGAGCTGACCAAGCATAGAAATAAATACAGTATGGGAACCAGTAATAAGGAGTGCTAGAGAAAAGCAATTAATAACTAAAATTGCAATATAAGCTCTTGTAAAAAATGCAGCAGAAAAACTGCAATATGAGCACTGGTAAAAAAAAAAATTGGTTGCTGAGACATTAGGTTTATAAGTCCCCAAACTTCATACACGGATGTCCTCAAGAACACGTAGCCCAGTGGATAAAGATGTTGGTTAGATCCAGTGACTAGACCCAAAGATGCCAGGCCAGCAGTGGTGAACCAAAATTTGGAAAGTTGAAGGAAATAACTGAGACATCTAGAAGAGGCATGTTATGTGGAAATAGAACAATCTACCCCAATGGATGAAATAAGAGATTTGATTCGAAATTCCAATCACCTGAAGAAAGTCAAAACGTAAATATGGCAATGAGGATAACAGTCTGAATAATCATAATACCTCATCTCAGAGATATAGACAAGAAGTTTGATAAAAAAAAAATAAAATATAATTTTGAGCAACATATAATTACAGTTTGCAACAGCAACAAATACATTGTAGAAAAATGACAACAGTTCAAAACTGAACATTTATTTGCCACTATTCAGTCATTTTTATTTTATTTATTTATTTATTTTGTCCTTAGGCTTGGCACCTCTTTTTGGTGACAGTTTTTGGTATGTCTGGCTGAAATGTCTGTGCAGTTCCAACTTTGATCAGAGATGACAAATGTTGATCAGTTAGCCTTGTTCTCTTAGAAGTTTTTTCTTGATTTCATGAAGAAAAATAACTGCTCACACACAGACATCTCTTTGTGGCAAACTTTTGGAAGTTTTTAAACTTTTCAAGACAGTACGAAAAGAACCCAGGTATTCCTATTTCAAGATACTTTGCTCTGAGTATAGAATCCAACTGCATTTCTAATAGTTCCATCTGCAGGTTGCCTTCTGTTTTGGCAACATCAAATGTGAATGGTGCTGAGAATAATGCAAATTGATGTTCAAAAGAAATCACTAAATCTTTTCTAGAATTCCGCTGACAACAAATTCAGGTGATTGTCATTTTTAGTAAAGCTATGTACAGTCTTAGTATTGGCTGTGTTTTTCAGCCCTTTTTTTCATTTGACAACTGTGACTTCCATAAGCTTAGTTTTATAATGAAATACTTGATGTCATCATACAACTGAGTGATAAGTTTGTTTTTACCTTGCATTTTCAAATTAAGACCAGTCAATTGTGCAGTAATATCCAGAGCAAAGGCCAGATCTTAGAGGCAACTTTCATCTTTTATTTCGTCTGTGTTTTGATCTTTCATCTCCAAAAACATAATTATTTCTTGTCTCAACAAATAGAATCTTTTCAGCATTTTGTGACATGACAACCAGTAGACATGTGTATAGAATGGAACATCAGTGAACTGATGATCCATATCAAACAATTGACCGATGCTGGTTGAGAGCACGGCCTCTGATATAATTCACTGTCTTTGTGACCAAGCTAAGCACATGATCCAATTTTAAAAGATTTAAATGTAAATTTTGCTGATGAATTAAAATGTGCAAATGATGAATCTGGATGCAAGTTTTCTTTGTAATTTGGCAGCAACATCATTGTGTTTGCCAACCATTTACACATTCACAGCACCATCGGGGTAGATACCATCGGGGTAGATAAACGTGCAAGTTTACTCAAATCAAAACTATACTTATTTGGAATCTGCTCAACTCTCTCAGAGATGTCATGGTTTGTTGTATTGTCATGCATCACTTCAATCAATTCTTAATAAATAATAAATTCACTGTTACAGGCCCTGATGAAGATTGTAAGTTGTGCTATTTTAGTGATATCAACAGTCTCATCAATAACGATAGAAAAATGTTCAAACCTCGAAGATATACCCTTCAGCTGTTGTTTCAAATCTGCTGACATTTCATCAATCCATTCAGCAATAGTCTTTGAAATGTCTTTGAAAAGCATGCTTTCTCTGGACATAGAATTTCAGCTGTTTTTACAAGGCATCTCCTTCACTGTATGATTTCCCAATCATGGATATCATTTGAATGAGCTCATAGCTTGTAGTAACAAAAATATCGTTTCTGAATTTTCATAAAAAAGGTCTTTTGTCGTGTTTCAATTTTTGAAACATATATTGGGCTTTTATATTTATCAAACACTTTTGGCATGACAATGGAGTTGTTGAAAATTAAACAACATATCTTCTCATTCACCAGTGTGCAAAAAAAAAAAAAAAAAAAAAAAAAAAAAATACTGTAATTCTTAATTTTCTTGAAGCACTCCCCTTCTTTATCTGTCTATATTTCTGAGATGAGGTATTATTTACACTATTTACATCATTCATTCAGACTACTGTCCTCATCTTTCTTGCCATATTTATCACATTTCAGCTGTTGTATGCTCCAGCCTTCTTCAGGGGGCTGGAATGTCAAACTGAACCATTTATTTCGCTCAATCAAGGAGACTGTTCTAGTTCCACGTGCCATGTTTAATGGATGTCAGTTATCTCCTGTTAATTCTCCTCTCCAAGTTCTCCACTGCCTTAACCAGGTATTGAACTCACACTCTTTAAGGCAGTGGAGAACTTGGTGAAGGAGAACGAATAAAGTTAAAATTATTTTAAATAAATTTATGCAGTAAATGGTATACTTATTTGGTATTCTATTAAAATAAATCAAAATTAAAAAAAAAATGATTTTCTTAACTACTGTAATTTCTAAATGATAAAAACTGCAATTTTGGCCATTAAATGACCAAATTAGTATCCTTTGTATAGTCTGCAGCTGTGCTTGTATAGGGCTCTATGGACAAATTTACCTTTAGTTGACCTTTGACAACTAAATATTTTCGTTTACTAGCCAAATCCATGTAATGTTATTTCACTCGAATGTTATGAATAAAACAATTCCAGGTGAAGTTTTGTTTTATTCTCTAAGACAATACAGACGAAATTTATGGGAGGAAATTTAGAAATTTCAAAAAAAATTACATTGACTGGTACTGTTACCTGGCAAATATCACTTAGAATAATTCAGTCAACTGACAAATACATGTTTGAAGATCTCATCAGTTTCAATATTAGTTACTAAACTTGAAACAATAACCTCATAAAGACATTACATTCACTTCAATTGTTACCTGGCAAACTTTGAAAGGTGTCATTTGTGTGACACTATTTAGTGGTCGCGTGAAATAATTAAGGCGATAAGAAGCTGAAATAATTAAGGCGAGAAGAAGCTGAAATAATTAAGGCGATAAGAAGCTGAAATAATTAAGGCGAGAAGAAGCTGAAATAATTAAGGCGATAAGAAGCTATTACGAAAAGACATACTGAGCGATGCTATTTTTTTGACAAAGAAAAGTGGTGAAGATTTTGTTTTCGTTTGCGAAAAGAAAAAGTATATTTTTTTCTCTCACAGAAGATAGGAGGTTCATAAGATCGCGGATCTGTTGAATTAATTTATGTTACGAGGCTGCGAATAAAAGATAGCCATCTGCCCAGACTGATATACCAGGTGATATACTTTATAATGTCAAACTTAACCCTTTATTTAGTCAATTGTTCTAATTCCACATGCCATGCCTTTTTTGGATAAGTTAATTCTCTTTTGTAACTCAACTCTCCAAATTTTTGTTCCCTTTTGTGAGTATTGAACTCACAATTCTTTGGGTCAAATCACTTTTTGGATTACTTCAGCCAATACTTTTATCCACTGGGTCGTGTCATTGGGGATGAGGACAGTAGTTTGAAATAGAATTCTTTTTATTTCCATTTTCCTAAAAACTTCATTACTTACTCAATCCTTCCATATAATCCTTGGCATCCTTCTGTAGAACCGCATACTTGTTTCCTCTTCATCTGTGAGGACTTTAGCTAGCATTCACTGCCATACAAGATGATTGATGTCACATAACAGTTAAGAACTCTTGTTTCTTTCTAACAAAATCTTCCTGTTTTTTTAGTACTTTGCTTAGCTTTTGGAAAGCATCTTTTGCTCATCCAATATACATTAATTCCCTAAAAATGATGCCAGGTGACTCCATGAATAACAAAAAAAAATCCTAGTATTTTGAGAACAGTTTTCTTGTTCTGGTGATATTTTACCTTCTGTACCTTTGTTGAATATGCGTCAGACCCTTTCCCAAACTCTGTTCGCACCAACGCAAACAGGAACCAAAAACACACCATGGTGTGAAGTTGGTGAAAAGAGGACAACATTTGTAAAGCCATATAACTGTTACTCGCCATCCTCTAAAACAATGATTCTTAACCTTTTTACTTGTCAGCACCCCCTTTCAAACCACCAACCAGTTTCCACACCCCTTTCAAACACCCCAACCAGTTCTCGCCCCCCACCCACATTTCAAACCATCTCCCAGTTCTCACATCCTCTAAGACAATGATTAACCTTTTTACTTGTTAGCACCCCACTTTCAAACCACCAACCAGTTTTCACCCCCACCAACCAGTTCTTGCATCCCATTTCAAACCATCTCCCATCCTCTAAGACAATGATTCTTAACCTTTTTACTTGTCAGCACCCCCGCAACCAGTTCTCGCCCCCCCATTTCAAACCATCTCCCAGTTTTCACATCCTCTAAGACAATGATTAACCTTTTTACTTGTCAGCACCCCACTTTCAAACCACCAACCAGTTTCCCCCCTCTTTCAACCCCCAACCAGTTCTCGCCTCCCCCCATTTCAAACCATTTCCCACATCCTCTAAGACAATGATTCTTAACCTTTTTACTTGTCAGCACCCACCTGTCATTCCATTCTCACCTCCCACCCTTCAGACCACCAACCAGTTTATGCAACCTCTTCCAGAATTGATGAAAAAACAAAAAATATTAATCTCATGGATAAATAACAAAATCACTGACAATAACTTCAGTTTATATCAATTGTCTTTCGTAGTTTATAAACTAATCCAGCAACAATTAACAAGTATTTTTACATAAATCAAATTCCATTCTGAAAATATTAACGAAATGTTAAATATATCTATGTATAAATATTTACACCATCCCCCCCATGCATAAATAATTATATGTAAGCACAAACACAATTTAACAATATTTAAATATCACATTTGAGCAAACACATCTCAAATATTTGAGCAGTAGTTCCGCTCTTTATAAAAACAAACTTTACAGAGCAGTAATTCTAACTTTACCATAGTTGTGCCAGCAATTCTAGCTTGTATTTTCCCCTAAGTATCTCCATTTATGCTATTAACGATGGGGGTGGCAATTGGTAAAATTCCGACTGTTTATATTTTTATGTCAGATCGCCAAAATACTAGTTTCCTTAATAAACCACCACTAATGATTCCGTGTCCTTACATACCCTAGGAACCGATATTGCACTCCGAGTGGGTACAATCACTCCTGGTTAAGAACCACTGCCCTAAGAGAACATGGGAGAAATGGATGGTAAGTACAAGGAAGAGAGGCGATGTTTCTTTTCATCTCAACCAGGAATCGTAAAGTTTAAGTTCTTCTGCCTTATTGACAACTGAATTTTACATTTTAACTCAAACAAGAAGGAAACATTTCTGTATCAATTTTACATGGGAAATAAGAAATCAACAGTAAAGAATAACAGTTCTAATTTCTCCAGCCGGAACAGAAGAGGGGGAACATGAAAATTTAATAGACAGTTTTTTTTTTAGGGGGGGGGGGCTAACTTCTGTCCATTTCTGCAATAATTTTAGAGAAAGAAAACCACTTTCTTTACACATTCAATCCAAGTTTTTCTCTCCAGAATCTATCTTGAATATTTATAAGTCTACCATTCATCCACGCTTTGAATAATGCCGCCACATATGATCCAGTGCTTTTGCTGTATATTTAGAGATTCTTGATAAAATCCAAATAATCTGCAATATTAGTGGTCCTGACCTGGCATATCAGCATCAGTCACTTTCCCACAGCCATAACGTAGCTTCCCTGTACCTTTTCTATGAATTAAAGCGCAGTACTAGATTGGCAGTTAGGTCTCATCAATTTAAAGTTGAAATGGCTAGATGGAACTATAACTGTTCTATGCTATCAGTTTCTTCTCTCGCGTTTCTTGCTTGTTGAATTCTTCTGTCTTCTTCCATCCCAGACAACTTTAACATTGCATTTAAATTTTTGAAGATCAATGGTTATCTTCTGTCTTCTTAATTCTTGTTCATTTATTGTCTTCTCTCCTTAGTAGTTTTTCTCATATTCTCTAACATTCAGTAACCCCTTGCATCCCTAGTGGCTTTATTGCCTTTGATCTTTAAAAATTAAATGCAATGTCAATGGTTGTCTTCTTAATTCTTCTTCATAAGGACTGTTTTTAATTATGAAAAATTTCATTACTTTCATATCATTTACTAAACTTAACCTAATCTGGAACAAGGTTACAATGGCTGATCACCGAGTGAGACTCAAATTTTCATGTTTGGCACAAGGTCCTAATAGTTTGAGTACCAGTGAGAATTGCTTGCAAAACAACTGTTTAATCAAACACTCTCGAGTGAGCATCCACTGGATGTAGATCTTTCACATTCCCAACATACATTGACACTCCTTTCACTTGTGAGATGAAATGCCAGAGTAAAGCCGTGAACAAGACAGGGTGGGACAAGATCATGAAGGTGGCAATATTGGTTCAGACACCCTCACTTGTATGCCTATCAACCTCTACAGCTCTACAAGCATACATCCTCAGGTACTC
Organism: Acanthosepion lycidas; assembly: GCA_963932145.1. Lineage (NCBI taxonomy): Eukaryota > Metazoa > Mollusca > Cephalopoda > Sepiida > Sepiidae > Acanthosepion > Acanthosepion lycidas. The sequence continues at coordinate 4,628,012 of OZ010614.1, read as the reverse complement.
TGGCTGGAGAGCAAGAGGTAGACCAAGAAGATGCTGGAGCAACTCAGTAGCAGACACTCTCAGAGCCCACAAGATATCTCTCCTCCAGGACACTCGCCTTGCTACTGACAGATGACTGTGTCTCCCCACGACACCTAACAGCACAAGCAGAAGGAAACACTAAATTAATTCTTCTTTTATTTTCCTCTCGCCTTAATAGTAGTTTTTCTCATATTCTCCAACACACAGTAACCCTTGTATCTTTATTAGCTTGCTTGTTTGATTAAAAAAAAAAAGTTTATAAAAACAACAGATTGGAATATGAGTACAGAAGAAAAAAAAAGAAAAGAAACAAACACAAAGTGTTATTTTATCTTTATATTATAAGAAATTAATGAAATGACATGAAGTGTAGGACAGAAAGGCAGGGTGGGGACTGTGGGGGCACACAAGTGGAAAAGGGGAGCAGGCTTCTGAGAGATGGCTTGTTGTACATAAAACTTAGTATAAAAAATGTACATAGTGTGTGTGCATGTGTGTGTGTGTGACTGCTAGAAATAAGGAGGAGGCAGGAGTCCTCAACCTGAGAATGTTGCCCCTCCCCACGTCACCGGAGAACAAAGAAGGGAAGGGGAGGGAGAGAGAAAGAGTAGAAGCACAAGGACTCCCTGTTTTTAATTATGAAAAATTTCATTACTTTCATATCATTTATTAAACTTAACCTAATCTGGAACAAGGTTACAATGGCTGATCACTGAGTGAGACTTAAATTCTCATGTTTGGCACAAGGTCCTAATAGTTTGAGTACCAGTGAGAATTGCTTGCAAAACAACTGTCTAATCAAACACTCTCGAGTGAGCACCCATTGGACATTCACATTCCGAAAATACATTGACACTCCTTTCATGAGTTATCTTACTACACATGGATCCATTAATGATTGAACTGAAATGAGAAAAAAAAAAGGGGGGAGAGAGAGAGTAAAATCAAAAGTTTTCAGATGGGTTTCATCATTTGTGAATGATAGAATTTTTGTTTTCACCTTTTACTATATTTGGTTTGTTCTAAAGAAAGTAGATATTTAGCCTAATCTGGCACAAGGCTCATATCAGTTGAGCTCTGACAAGTAACAGCTCAGTGTTGGCTTGCTAACCATTGCTCTATAGCAGGCGCCCTATTTTTGGCCAACAAAGAAATTGACCGTTTCCATGTGCCAGAGATTGAAAGTGTCATTTTATCAAAAAAAAAAAAAAAAAAAAAAAAAGAACCAGGAAATGAGAAATTCTTTGACAAAACTAATAGGAATTTTTTTTTTTTCCATGAATTATAAAACCATTACATTAGATGGCAAAAAAAAAATTTTCTACAAACATTTAAAGAACGTCATAGAGGGGGGCACCATATTGAGAAAAAAATATAGAGAGAGAGACAGGGAGAAAAATGAAAAATGGTTAAAAATTTAACAAACAAAAGAAAAAAAAAAAAGATCAACATATATATATATATATATATATATATATATATGCAATGTATTAAGTCCGACAATTACGTAATATATTCTCTGCTTATACATAATTTTTATAGATACAATTTATTTATTTAAGTTAATGCACTGCTATTTTAATTAAACAGTATTAATTACATTTACCGGTCTGAATGTTCAAGTAATTTGGTAAAAAATAGGCATTCTCCAACAGGAATTGAATCTGTATTCTTATATGGAAACCGTCAAGAGAGTGTGTTTATAAACAGTAATTCAGACTTTGCTAACCAGACACTTCTCTGTAACTGAATGGTACAGCACATCAGGCTAAATGATGGTTTCCACAGAGGAATACAGTTTCAATTCCTGTCAGAGAACACATATTTTCTACAAAATTTCTCAAACATTCAGGCCAGTAAATGTAATTAATAATGTTTAATTCAAGACAGACTATTTGCTTAAATACATTGTATCTATAAAAATAACATATAAATAGAATATATATATATATATATATATATGAGAGAGAAAGAGAGAGAGAGATATTGTGTGTGTGTGTGGATGTGTCAAGAAAGGGACATTCATATAAAAGAAGCAGACAGGTGGGTGGAGCAGTCAGAAGAAGAGGACAAAAAGTTTAGAGGTTGGAGTGTGGGGAGAGGGAGTGGGGTGGGTGGAGGAGTAGGGGTAGACTCCTCAGTCCAAGACCTCTATCTTTAAACGAGGATAGTGACCAGATGCAGATGACAAGGATGCAGATGACGATGATGATAGCTGCATCCTTTTGCGCTCAAGTTTGGCACGTAGATCACTCTTTGTACTGTAGGTGGAGCTGTAGTTACCATCCTCTTCCTCCTCCACATCATCATCATGGACATTGTGGTACTGATGGTAATGGTCAGCATTGGTCAAGTGTCGGTGACTGCCATCGGAACGGGATAGAAGCTCTCGGGCATCTTTCACTTGTCCCCCATAATGGCCAATTCCCATACGATGAGCCACACTTGGTTTTCCAGATCTTTAAGAGAGATTTCAGGAAAAAAAAAAAAAAAAAAAGTCTTTCACTTTCATATATTCCAATGTTTATTTTCATTATGAGCAAAACTTATGAAAAGGAGAATATATACACACACACGTGTGTGTGTGTACATATATATATATATATATATATATATATATATATTTTAAATAAAAACAGACCACTTTTAGGTTCCATGTAATAAACTATTTCACCACAGCCCTTTTAAAGTAAAGACTTTACTTCCAAAGGTTGAAACAAAAAATGAAAAGAAATTTACATTTAAATTTAGCTCCTTATAAAATCCTCCTTAGGTTTACCCATACGGATTACCTAGTTTTTCATAAACTAAATTTTATATATATATATATATATATATATAATAGATTTTTCATTTCATTTCATTTTTGGAAGTGCTATCTGATGATCCGGTGTCCTTTAAAAGGGCTCTGGTGAAATAAATTATTATAATAGTACCTTAAAGTGGTCTGTTTTTCTTTTAAATATTAGCTCTGGATTTACATTGAGCTCTCAGAATTTCATCCTTCTTGGGATTACCCATATGGATTACGAAGTTCTTCATAACTTTATATATATATATATATATATATATATATATATATATGCTCTATCCCTGAAGTTAAACACTAACTCATAAATATAGCATATCATAAAACTATAATTTTATTCATCATATATATATATATATATATATATATATATATATATATATATATAAGGCCAAAAATTTTGTCATCAAAGTCACATTGAGAGATGCACATTCCTTAAAAAAGGACAAATTGAACTTTGCTTATATACATCAACGGAATTACTCGTAATTTCTTTATTTTACCAGGCATTTCATTAAAATTTCAATTCATTTTTCACTCCATTTTTCCTTCATTACCCAACACATACAAATTTACAGGGTATTTTTAAAGGAAGGAAAAAGTGATTAGCTTTTGAGTTAAGTGTATTCTGACGTAGCCATCAGTAATCCGGCACCATATGACCCGATGAAGGTCAACTTTGTAATGCACAAAAGCTTCGACTAATTCATGGCAGAAATAGGATGTAAGACAAAAAACAATTCCTACCTTTTCGCTTTAAGTTCCTCTTCAATATCATCAGCGTACATTCTCATCATGCGCTGTTTTGCAGGAGGCGGAGATACTCGGGATGCGGGTTCAATCTCACCACAGGAATCGGAGCCTGATAAATCTGACACACAACAAAAATAAAAGTTAAAATTAAATAAAACCATTTGGATGGTACGGTAAACACAACTGATTGTCTGACAACTTCTATTAACTGCACTGGCTATTGGTCAACTCAGTTGTAATTTCAATCACCTTATGAAGATCAATACTTGTTCATAAAACTAAATTGTCCCTAACATAGACACAAGAAAAAAAAAAAAAAAAATGTAGTTCTTAATTCAACTAAATGATGTTTTATAAGACTTAAGAAAAAAAAAAAGTGGGAGAGGGTACTTTTTATTAACACCAATTATAGGGATCATTTTATCATTTGTTTTGAATAGAAAACAGACTCTCCACAAACACACACACTAGATTGCATTCTCTTGGTTCTTAAAGACCAACTCCCAACAAGAATCAGTCACACAATTCATATTGGTAGGTACTAATTTTTAATTCACTGAAAAAAGAGCATATCACGATGAAAAAAAGGCCTTAAACTTAATAAAAACAAAGTTTTATCATCAAAATGTTTATGTTATTATCAAAAGGAAAGACAAAAGTATTTTTTAATTATTCTGTTAAATTTTTTAATCCTTTCTAACACATTTTGGCTAAAAATCTTGTTTTTCTAGTATCAGCCAAAGATTACTATGGAAGATTTAGCGTCTTTTTTGCAGTAAAAAACACATTGTTTTGGAAATTGTCAGATTGTAATGAGATTTTCATGACTTCTTTACAAATGAATGAAATTATTTTGGAATTTTTTCTTTTTATACATGTTATCCTCACTTACTTAATTTTATGAAATTTTGATCTGAATATTTTTTATATTAGTTAAAAGCAGAACTCCTTAAAGAATGTAAATCATCAATTTTTACTTAATTAGAAAATTTTTATTCCTTTCACTAATAAGGACACTATTGTCTGAAGAAAAAATTTTTTTCAATGAATAATGAATTTTTACAAGAATTGTTTTCATTTTAAAAAAAAAAAAAAAATTCATTACAAAAAAATCTTTTAAATAAATTTTCACCTTTTAGATTATATTGTTATTAAGTGAAAACTATATTTACTAATCATAAATGGAAAAGCTTAATAGAAATCAACACGCACCAAGATTTTTAAAAGTGTTTTGAACTTTTTTTTAGTGTATAAATGTACCAATTTTTGTAAGTACATTCAACCATACTCAACATTATCAGAAAATAAGAGCAATAACCATATTAAATTTAAAGCTGAAATTTCTAAAATTCAATAAAACATTAGTTTATGGAGATAACTTTCCTAAATTTTTTAAGATTACTGAGTACTTAAAAATTATATAAAAAAAAGCATCATTTTCTTAAATTATATTTCACAGATAAAGTTTCTGTAGAATATTAAATCTGCCAAACATGTAAACACAGCTTATGTTGGTTAAAAACTTAATTTCTGCAATATTTTAAACTTAAAGTAAATAATATTTGTTTCAAACAGATTAATTATACTTTAAATCAGCTAAAATTCCTCAAATAAAGTTTTAGGAAAGTATATTTTACTTTTGCAAGATTTTTAAAACCAAGTATTAACTTTTGTTTACAAAATGGCCAATTTTATCAATTTTAATGAAAAACAAGAAAAAAAAAATAAATAAATAGATTTCAATCAATATAATTTGTTTGAAATATGCCACAGAGTATTTTGCTTACTGGAAATAGTAAATTTTAAATCAATTAGCGTTCAATAAAAACTAAAATGAAAGCTTCAAGAAAGCTTTTTCATTTTTTAAAAATTCATTTACACCTTAGGTATCGCAATTTTTGTAGTGGTACCTACTTTTTGGGGTTTAAAGAAGAGATGGCCAAATAATTTTATCATTTGTTTTTAGTAGAAAACAGACCATTCACTTTATGACTAGATTGCATCCTCTTGGTTCTTAAAGACAGATTCCCAAAAAGAATCAGTTGCACATTTCCTTTATTGGGGTTAAAAAAGATGGCCAAATAATGAGGGATCCGTTTATAATTTGATTGAAAGAGACAATAAATCCTCCTCCACTTTGTGATCACAACTCGTTCTCCCTTAATTAAAGATCGATTGCCGAGATTGTATCTCAGAATTCTTTTTTATCTTTCTTGTAACACAAGCTGAATAAATGCAATGTTTTCTGGGTGTTTATTATTTTTTTTTTTTTTTTAAATAAATTTTGCTATCATTTCAAGATCACTTAATTTTGTTTCCTGAGACCAAGTACACTCATCTTGATGGACAACTTTGACGAACTCCATCAAGAGACATAAAATAGGTGGAAGGGTCAAGTGCTGGTGAGAGACCAAAAACCAAAAAAGAAGAAGAAGAAGAAATTATAATTTGGTTTAATGCAAAACAGACAAAACTATGTCGATAAACTTGGAGAAAATTTATAATGACAGTATGATAATAGTTTTCTAAATTGGCAGAAGAAATATTTGTAAGAGGAACTATTGAACATTGAGGCATCCTAATGTTTTCTTTTGTATCCAAATAAGTAAAATGATGCTTCTTCCAGCATAAACACAGCCATGTCTATCTGTCTTCTAGAGACTCTTACCTGAGGCATCTGAACAATCCAATCCTGAAGAGTTCTTCCTTCGATGACCATCTGCATTTTGACCCCGACTGCTTGGCTCGTCTTTATTCTTCACTGAACGGATTTTACGCTTTCTGACATTTTAAAAAAAAGTTATGTAAAACAAATTTTAGAAATTATGAAAAGACTTTGTCAGAATTTCTGTGATTTTATTTCAAAGGATAAAACTTCCATTAATACTGACATCTGTTCAAACTAATTAATCTCATTTATGGTTGTTGTTAACAGGTTCCAGCCTCCATCAGGTGTACAGCCAACATGGAAATAGGTTCTAGCTTCTGTCAGGTGGAAAACAAAACACAGAAAAATGGGGTCTTCTCTGCCAGCAGCTTTTCAAGATAAGGCCATCTAAGCACACAAGTATACATTAAAAAATTCTTTCATTATTTTAGGTGATATCCTAACTGTAAAAGTTTGAACTGGTGGAAGTAAAGAATGGAGCGCTCTTCTGAACATTTGCCATGGAAATAGCCATTGAGTAGGAAGAAGCTTGTGATATTACAAGTGTGGGAAAGGGGCTGCAGGATGGAGAATTAGGGATAGTTTTTTTTTTCTTTTTTTACCCATTTCACCCCAAGCAAGGCAATAAAGCCACTAAGACGCAAGGGTTTACTGAATCTGAGAGAGAGAACAAAGAGAGTTCCACAAACAAGAAGTGTGATAGAAGAAACTGTCAAAAGGTAGGAACTTACTTTTTATTTCATTTTTTTAAGTTTTTCTAATAAGACAAATGAAAAATTCACCCGACCACCACTATAGATAAAGAATTTATTTTTTGAAATGAAATGCTGACACAGATTTACTTTGACCACTTCAAAAATATTTGATAGACACATGTCACATGATGAGATCTTTAACCCATTGGAGTAATAGATGCATCACGTGTGCTGCAGCAATAGTAGCTGTGATGCATCTTGAGCACAATAGCCTGAGTGAGCCCATCCTGCTGGATACAAATTTAGAGTTTACCAATTTAAGACAGGAGAGCCCCGATTGCTCTGCTATTTAACCCATAGCTGGAGGAAGATGGATACATGCTACTTCTAAAGAGTCAAATAATCCTCATTTCCTCTGTATTCCAAATGTAAAGAGAAGGTTCTACTCAGTTTTCCCCTCAAGAACTGTCACTTTGTAGAACAGACTCCTGTGTGAATGCTTCCCTGAACACTACAATATTAACCTCTTCAAGACAAAGGTCAATCCTCATCTATCCTCCTCATCCTCATGATTTAAACTTTTTACCATCTCCTCTTCCATTCATATCACACACCTTATTCTTCATAACCATTTTAACACTACAATCTTAACCTCCGCAAGTTCAAGAGAATTGTTATTTATCCTACTTATCCTCATAATCTTCATTTGCTACCCCCCTCCTCTTTTATTCGTATCAAACACATCATTCATCACTACTATTTTTAACTAAACCTCAACCTTGATTAACTCTCTAGCCTTTTAATGTATGAAGCCTTGTATAAATGGGGAATAAAAAATAAAAAAGAAAGGAAGACAAAAGTGTTCAACTCACCGAGAGTTACTGATAAGTCCTCTCATTCCTGAAATAAAAAAAAAATTTGAAGAAGAAAAATTGGGGAAAAAAATTACAAAGGCTTTCATTAAAGTTTTGAATATGAAAGCAAAAAAAAAAAAAAACATTATGTTGTTTTATTCTGCATGAAACTTAATTTCTTTGGCCCTATGAATCCAGTTATGATTTGTTCTAAACACTGACACCAAATATAAAAGGCCATTTGCAATCAAGCGGCTTTGTAAGAGGATTAAAAAAAAAAAAAAAAAAAAAAAAAGAAACGATTTTCTGCAAATAAGATTTTTTCTTTTTGTACCATAGCAAGAGAAAATATATTTTTGCCTAAGTCTAAGCCTACTTCTATTTAAAGATTCTTTCTAATGAACATCTTCATCTTTGTTGCTTTAATTTTTTTTTTTTGGAGGGGGGGGGTGCTCTCCAAGTTTCTACATGTGGATAAAATAAAGAATTGTATTGAAATTTCTTGAGCAAACTATGTGAACTTAACAGAAGGAAGAGAGGGATGCAGGCTTTTTTATGTTGAAAGAAAAATATGAAAAAAAAAACAAAAAAAAAACAAACTAATAATCAATTTGAGAAACTAGCAAACAGAAAATAGCAGCAGCATAAATAATAGATCCCCCCACCCAGTGTACAGTGTAAGCTGTTTGTAACAAGTAATTGTTGACAGATTGTGATTTGTTTTTTTATGGTTTATCAACCCTTTGCAGGTTATCTAAAGTTGATTGGTGGGTTGATTTTGTTTAGTGCCATATCAACCTGTGTGCATTATTTAATGCTGAAATCTACATATTTTGAACACAATTGTATGCCTTCAACTATAGATAAAATGTATTGGTTATTTTAGTACAAAATAGGTATGGTTTTTATTTTTTATATAAAAATATATATTTTTATACTTTCATAGGGTTTTGTTTTTATTTTAAGGCTCACTATTTACCCAGAGCTGGAACCCTAACAAGTGCTATCACTCCAGGCCAGGGTGGACGTAGGAACAACAGCAATTAAAAGGTGGTTTCAAGCTCTTCAAAAACCCCAATCTAGCGATCAGAGGCCTTGCTGCCGGATGTAGTTTATCGTCATATCCAGGACTATTTAAGGTCAGAAAATATTTTTAGATTGTAAGAATTTTTTTTTTAAGAAATAATAATGGTTTAGTGATACATGTCTTATTAATCAACCTATAATTAGGAGAAGAAGAGGTGATATAATGAACTTGATGGGAATTGAAACTTGACTGATTAACAATTCCAAGCCATTACCCATTACACCACCTGCACATCTAAGCTTACAGCACCTGATATTCCCAAGTGCTCACCCATCTATGTACTGACCAGGCTCAATGTTGCTTAACTTCAGTGATCGTACAGGAACTGGTATTTCAACGTGATGTGGCCACAGTTGTTGATTGAGAAGAAAATATCCACCAGTCCTCACATGTAAAGTTGAGATTTTTGCTTTTAGTAAATTGCTAAAGTATTATCCCATTACATTAAAGTTTTTTTTACATCATAGTTACAAATTTAAATGAAATTAAATGCATTTGAAATTGCTTGAGTCATATGTCACCAAATACCAGAACATAATTCTGTTTATGGCTTAGTTGATTAGCACAACCATTACACCCTGCCAATATTTCATAAATTATGGAGAATTCCATTTTGAGTGCGAGGAAAGCCAGAAAAAACATCAGAGATGCAGTTTGGTTTCAGTGAAAGAGAAGAGAGAGGAGGCAATAATGCTCGTGTATTTAATGTCTGCTTCAGTGAAATGAAAAACATGTCAATTTGAAATGTTTTTATTTGTACCCTCTTACTTCTTTAAATAACAACCCTCATTCATATATAGGATATTTATTGAAATATTGTTAAATTTATTTAGCACAAATATTGAACGACATGATAGAGGATAATTTCCATGGATATTTTATAATTATGAAACTCACAACGAGCTTAATTCAATCATTAACTTTAAGAATTATGATTCATGAGAAAATTAAAATAGAAAAACAGTGAAATTTTTACAGGTTCTACTAGTGCTATAATACCATAAATTGCAGAGTACAAATCAACATCAAGATTTTTACCTCAAAGTTCTAAGTTTACCTACTGTATTGGTTGACTTCCACCAAACATACTTTATGGTACCAGTGGCCCAAAACTTAGGCTGACCTCTAAATAAAGTTAAGCTACAATATACGATAACCTGTGCCAAAAATACATAAGGTCACACGTTATTTGTATATCAAGACACTGACTGTAATAGTTTTCTATATGCATTGTATAGCAAATAAACACACACTGGTAGGTATCATATATTGTATTGGTATAAGTTAGTGAACATTTAAAATTCTTCACATGTACTGATAAACACATTAAAGTCAACATCAACACCTATACGATATTCATACAGCAAATTATACATCATAACAGGTAGTTTTTTCATAGTACTATTACGTATCGAATGTTATTGCAAAACACAGTATCAATTATCCACCATTTGCATCAGTGATATAAACAGTTGAAATTTATAAAATGCCGTATGTACGAGTTACGGCAATGTTTTTTTTTAAATTACGTAGTATCTTAGAGTTAAGGTTTTAATCATCAATACAAATTTGGTAACTTTCAAGTAATCTTTAAAATAATGTTGTACCATAATTGTACAGCCATTGTGTCATTAGAGTATGTGTATATTCAATAAATTGCCAATATGTGTCATTAAACTGTCATTACTAACATGAAATTGTGCAGATGACACGCATACCATCTCTAGCGATCTGAATGTGCACCTGAGTTAAATAGCACTTTGGACAATGTTTACACTTAGTGTATCAAGTGTTGGACACGATGTGTGTTGTAGCATTAATAGAATACTGAATTTGTATTACTATTTTAGTATTTTATATTAATTTCTGTGTTAATATGCCAAATATGTTCACCAAACACAAGTTTTAGTGGAATATATTTGTGGCAGCCTGCTGGTGGTACGATAAGTAGTAAGTGATGTAAAATAATTGTTAGGAGTACTGTCCCACTTGTTTACAACTCGTTGTTAAGGGTTCGCCATTTTCACCTGCCATATAAGTCGACCCCTAATTTTGGAAAGATTTTTTTTAGGCTTAAACTCGACTTGTATGTTGCAATTCAAATTAATTGTTCAAAGGTTTTCACAATAATAAAACATTCTGGATTTACCAAAATTAGCTATACCAGTTATGGATCACATGCAGCCAGTTTTGGCTTTCTGAATCGCATGCCTAATTTCATGAGGGAAATAAACATTTCTTAAAATTTTGTTTGTTTCTTTTTGTTCTCATTTGTTCACTCACACACACGACTACATACATACATACATGACTAAGCTTTCTTGAATTTTAAAACTTTTATCGAAGGTAACATTGTCATCATTTTAAACCATTGGCAATTTTCATTAAGGAAGATCAGATGCGTAAATATCTTTTGCTTTAGAGACAAGAAATGTTTAGAATTTTTTTTTCTGGAGAAGAAATTATTTAACTTTTTTTTTCATATTTTCAAGTGAATAAATTAGAAATTAATCACACAAAGCAGAGTGTGTTAATTATGCTGTCATCTGTATTATGAAATGGATTAAATCCAACAATTATCTAATACTTTCTGTTTATACGTTATTTTCATAGATAAGGTTTATTTAAGGAAATGCTCTGTTTTTTAATTAAACAGTATTAATTACATTTACCGGCCTGGATGTTCGAGAAATTTTGTAGAAAATATGTGTTCTCAAACAGGAATCAAACCTGTATTCTTCTGTTGAAACTGTCATTTGACCTGATGTGCTGTACCATTCAGCTACAGAGAAATGTCTGATTAGCAAAGTCTGAATTACTGTTTATAAATTCCTGTCGGAGAACACATATTTTCTATGAAATTTCTCAAATACTCAGGCCAGTAAATATAATTAATACTGTTTATTTAAAAAACAGAGCATTTACTTAACTTTGATTTTTAATTATAGAAAAATCATTTCTCCAAAAGATAAAAAAAAAAAAAACTTTTCACCATTTCTAAAACAGACGCTTATGTATATGTTCCGCTGTAGTGAAAACGGCTGAGGCACCTTCAACAAAAAATTACCTTGAATCTTTTTAGTAGTGCAGCCCACCTTATGATGAGCCATATCACATGCGGCCCACTGGTTGGAAAAGGTTGCCCATACCTGATCTATACAGTGACACAGAAAAATCTCAGAAAAAGGAATAAAATCTATAAGTTGTTAGTAGCATAATACAAAACGGTATTAAAATGTTTCAAAAATAAAACTGAAAAGTTAAAACATTAAAAATGAATAACTACGAAAACGTATTTGATAAATTTTACTATAATTCTAATAAAAATGACAACTTTATTTTTATTTAAACTTTTCAATTACCTTGAATAATTTTACCTGAAAATATTCTAATGAATTCATTTCCAGGTTCATAGGAACTTAAGAATTTTTTTTTTAGAATTGTTCTCTATATATTCATTTTGTCAAAGAATTTCATTTACCATGATCAATCTTATATTTAGAATAACCTACACTGCATTAGGACTAAAATTTCTGTTTAATGTTTTAAATTCTCCTGAATATTTTCAATTTAGTTTATAAACAGAAAACAAATTTGTTAATGGTTCATTCAAGATTTTGTTTTAACCAAAATTTGATAGAAAAAGTGTTCTTGCTTTGTTTATTAAAGACAAATTTATTCTTCCAATCAGATCCTAATGTTTTTCTTCTTATTTAGAGATAAATAATAGAAATATCTACATTTAAGTTCTTCAACCTTCATTTTTTATTCCAGTCTCATTCACCTGTTTAGAAAGAAGTTTTGTATGTTTATACAAGTGCACCATTTATTAAAGCTCCTCCACCATTGATGAAGAGGAAGGATTTTTTCTTTCTTTCAGAAATTTACTTAAATCAAAAAAGAAAATATAGTTGAATTCTTGTTGGTATTTATTTGTTTAATCCGATTTCTTACAGAAATGAATGGTGCATGTATGGTGGCCTAGAATGTGACAATAAAAGGAAACAAAAAGATGAAGAAAATATTTTAAACACTTACCCCCATAATTTGGGTTTCCATATTTCATGTAATACTGACTCCTCTTTTCAGCTCCAGGTAATTTTCGATCAGCTAAGCTCAAGGAAAGTGAAAGAGAAAGTTAAGAAAAGACAATAAAAAAAAAACAAACAAGAGACAAGAAGTGATGCCAAGAACACACACAGACATAGAAAAAAAAATGTAGTTTTATCTCTATCTCAAGTGTTTCTGGACCTTTTTCAAGTCTACTTTCCTAAGTGGCATCCATTTTGACTGAAAGGAACAGGAGCGGATAAGAGTTTTTTGGAGATCAAGTGGCAACAAAAATGGAAGTAGGGTATATCCGGGAGCTGGTCTATATTAAGCCAAATTTGGAAATGGGGTTACTTTTGGTCTGCTCTTGGCGAGAAACGAACATGTCTGTCACTCGTGTTTTCTGTGCTATCCATTCATATTGCCAGCTACACATTGGGAGGTGTAGATGAGATCAAAAATGCAACATGAGGTAATCATTGATGAATCAGTGGAAAGCATGGACATGGGTCACTTTTAATTCATTTTAAGAATTCTTTCCCTCCTGGCATTTAATACGATATTTCTCACTATTTCCAACAATCTTTCCTTGACTCTAGATAGGTCTTGGTAACCTACAGAGAATTTTGAACTGAATACTTTATTTAATCTACAGAGGTAGACTGTTCTCATTTTACTGCTCATGTCTAGGGATATCTTGTCTAGTTCTTATTTTTAGTAATGCTCAGTTATTGCTCACCCTGATTACACTGACAGCCCCCCACCAGTTTTTTTTTTTTTTTTTAAATAAAAATTAGACAACATATCCCTAGACATGAGCAGTGCAACAAGCACAGTCTACTCCCTTGATACCACTTGATATTTTATCTGCGTAAAAAAAAAATTCTAGGATTATGCTAAGTTTCAAGGACACAAAGTGAATGGTTATCAATTTCAAAAACACAAACTTTGTGATTTATCTTTTAATAGTTTGACGGACGAGATGTTCAAAGAAAAGCTACAGTTGGTTCCAATAATTCATATCACATGGATCAGTCAAAAGCAGTAAAGAAATCCAAGTGTTGAAGGCTAAAACACAACTGAATGCAGACCTGCTTATGTTACACATTTAGCCTTCTACAGTTTGGAGCCTACTAAACTTGAAAATTTTGAATGACACACTTTAATTCATACTGCTACACATTTCATCTATCTAGACCAGCATTTTTCAAACTTTTTTTTTTTTTTTTTTTTTTTTTTTTTACCGAGACTCACAGCAAGAACCACATTTTGCATTGTGACCCACATTATACCTACGTATAATAAATCAAAGACAAACTCTGTTCATTAGGTTCATTTAGTTAGTATCGACAATTTCTACTTATATTTCTTATCATCCGCATATATTGGAAATGCATGTATCTATTTGTATTATCTATTTGGACAAATATTAAATTATTACTTTTAAAAAAACTAAGCCATTCTTAAATTTCAATGAAACAACAGCCAACTCACTAAAAATTCCTAGACTTCAAATGAACACAATACATCATCTAACACAGAAAGAAGGCACCAGTACTCAACTCCAACATTGAGTCGGGAAATTCACTTTCAGCACTGACTTCAGATACAACTGAATTATTCAATAATCTTAACAGTTTTCACCGGCCATGAAGACTAATGCACTGAACATCTTTGTAGCTAAGTTTTGGCACAAGGTCTCTTTGTGAAAGAGAAGTACACAACAGGATTGATGAACTATATATATATATATATATATATATATATATATATTTTTATTCCATTGTTCAGAAAGTTCATGCTGATTTTTAGTCATTCCTGTTTTAACATGTTAGAACACATCAAATTTATCGACAGATATATGTTTACATTTCCAATTAGAGCACACTTCAAACTATCTCAGAGAAAGAAAGTTTAAAATTACTTAATTTGTGTCAATTTTGCATCCCTATGAAAATAGAAGTTTACAATCATTCCTGTCAAACCGTGAATTGAAGGTCGTTCTCAATGGATTCTCCTCCAGTTCCTATCCCACGAACGCAGGTGTTCCCCAAGGCTCCATCCTTGGCCCCACTATTCCTTATTTTCATCAACGACCTTCCTGACGCCATAGATTCCCAAGTTGGCATCTACGCGGACAACACTTCAATTTACTCCTGCCTCAAAAACAAATCTAGTGTCGGTGACAAAACTAATATGGCCGCTCGTCTTGAAATGTACCTCCAATCGGTTGTTAACTGGGGCAAGAACTGGCTGGTCATCTTTAACACCTCGAAAACTAAACTACTCTCTATTAATCACCATAGAGATCCTTCCCTGCCCCCCATTAGAATGTCTGATAGTCAACTTCTTGAGAGCAACTCCCTGCGTCTGCTCGGTCTCACGTTGACTGCTGATCTGAGATGGAACAAATACATTGAGTCAATTGCATCGTCCACCGCGAGGAAAGTTGGCTCTCTGTGCAGCGCCAGGAAATTTTTCTCCCCGGAACCGATACTTCAAATATACAAATCAACCATTCGCCCTTGCATGGAGTATTGCTGCCATATATGGTCTGGGGCACCTTCTGTTTACCTCGGAGTTCTTGACAAGATCCAGAGACGAATATCTAATATAATTGGCCCTGATCTGGCATCTCGTCTACAGTCACTCTCTCACAGATGCACCGTCACCTCTCTCTGTCTTTTCTACAAATACTTTCATGGTAATTGTTCCGATGAGCTGCTTTCACTGGTTCCCAGACTCCATGAATTCAAGCGCCCTACTAGGCTGGCATCCTGCTCTCACCCTTACACTGTAGAAACTTTTAAGTGTAGCCATCTCTTCTACTCCAATAGCTTCATACCTCGCACATCTTGCCTGTGAACACCCTTCCCTATTACTGTTTTCCCAAGAGCTATAATCTCCAACTATTCAAATGTAATGTCAATCGACATCTCCAGTTACCTTGATCTATCCACTATCCCTCTCCTCATCCTTTCTTCTATCACTCCTATCTGCTCTCGCTCTAAATCTTCTGCATCCCAGTGGCTTCACGCCTTGCTCAGGGCGTAATGATTAAAAAAAAAAAATAAATAAAAAAAAAAATAAGAGACATTTTAGTCACTTGATTTTTTTTTTTCTTTTTTTTTTTTTTCAAAAATGCCCTGCAAACAATAAAAAAAGATGTGTGCTGTGTACGGTGAAGGTGCTTTAGCTGACAGAACTGTACAAAAGTGGTTTGTTAAGTTTAGAGTTGGTGATTGTAGCCTTATTGATGAAGAACGCTCAAAGCAGACTCCTCACTAGAGATGATGACCAAATCAAGACTTTGAGAATAACCCACATTACAATGCAGGAATTGGCAGAAACACTAAATTTATCAAAATCCACTATCCATATGCATTTAGTTATGCTTGGATACTCAAATTGATACTATGTTTAGGTACCACATGATCAGAGTGAAAAGAATCTTTTGGATTGCATTTCATTTGTGATTTGCTGTAAAAACGCAATGAAAATGCTCCCTTTTTGAAGCAAATTTTACAGGTGATGAGAAATGGATTGTTTACAACAATGTTCAGTGAAAAAGATCCTTGAGTAAGCGACATGACCCAACTTCAGCCTCCTTGAATGCAGGTCTTCATCCTAAGAAATGCTGTGCATCTGATAGAATTGGAAAGGAATCCTGTACTATGAACTTCTGCTAAATAATCAGTCAATTAATTCTGAAAATTACTGCTCATAACTGAACAAATTAAAAGGCACTAATTCAAGAAAAATTGCCCAGAATTGGCAAACAGGAAAGGTGTTGTTTTCCATCAGGATAGTACCAGACCTCATGGCAACCCAGCAAAAATTGTTACAGCTTGGTATGGGATCTGTTACCCCACCCACCATATTCAGCAGACATTGCTACTTTGGATTTTCATTTACTCAGGTCCTTGCAAAATAAATTTCAATGGTAAAACTTTTAATTCTTTGGATTGTATAAAAAACACCTTAATGAGTTCTTTGCTGAGAAATCACCAAAATTCTGGGAAGATGGAATCTTTAAGTTGAAGGAAAAATGGAGAAAGGTTGTACAAAATGGTTCATATTAATGGCATAATTTTGCTTTGTTTTAATTTCCTTAAAAAATTGCCATAAACTTTCTGGACACAAAGCAAAATTATGCTATTAATATGAACCATTTTGTTGCACAAACTTTCTCCATTTTTCTCTATCCACCTTCATTACATATACACAGAGCAAACTTTTTTTTTTTTTTTTTTTGGCTGATATTAAAGTATTGTGACATTCACACTTAATTAGACCCTATATATTTTCTGTCTGAATTTCTTTAATGAGGAATTATTATTTATACTTGGACTATTGTCCTCATCTTTGTTGTTGTTATCACAATGTTTTGGCCATTGTGTCCTCCAGCCTTCCTCAGGTGAATATTAATCTGGGTAACCTACAGGGAATTTTGAACTCTAGCCTTTATTTTAAAAGCCTGGAAAAAACGTTTTAATAATTTAAATATTTCTAACACAAACTGTACTATGATGTGCCATTTTTGTTGTCTTATAGTGACAAACATACAGAAGTTGGATAATTATAATATATAGATGTATACATATAGACACACGAGAAAAAATAAAATTATTCAAATATTTCAACAAATTAAAGTTTGATGAATGCATTATTAACAGATTCCAAAGTCAGAATTTCAAGCATCCAATTTTCTTGTTGAATATTCAAAACCAGTATCTGTCTATATTTCCGAGATGAGGTATTATGATTACTTGCATTATTTACATTATTCGAACTGTTATCCTCATCTTCATTGCCATATTCACAATATTTCAAGGACACTGACCCAGTGGATAAAGACGTTGGTTAGATCCAGTGACTAGACTCAAAGGGTTGTGAGTTCAATACCAGACCACAGTAGTGGTGAACCAAAACTTGGAGAGTTGAGTTAAAGGAAAATAACTGAGACATCTGGAAGAGGCATGGCACGTGGAACTAGAACAATCTACTCCGGTGGATGAAATAAAGGGTTCAGTTCGAAATTCCAGTCACCTGAATAAGGGAGGAGTGTACAAAGGCCAAAACGTTGTGAATATGGCAATGAAGATGAGGATAATAGTCCGAATAGTGTAAATGATGCAAGTAATCATAATACCTCATCTCAGAGATCCAATCACCTGAAGAAGGCTGGAGCATGCAACAGCCGAAACATTGTGAATATGACAACGAAGATGAAGTTAACAGTCATAGTAATGTAAATAATCCAAGTATTCAAAATCAGATTGCATAAAAATCCTAAAGAAATTCTATTGATCAAAGCTTTCTTTAGTTTCTAACAAGGCATTCTTTAAATGCCATAGTTCCTGATAAAAAATTGAAATAGTCTTTGAAGATAAACTTATGTTACAAAAGAGGGTAAACCAAAGACAAAATCCATGCAATAATCTCTGTGAATGGGGAAAGGGAGAGATTTTTTGTTCCTTCTGATCTAATAACTAAAATATACAACAGTGATTTTGTTAAAAGCAGAAAAAGAGTCAAAGAAATTCTTAACACATCACCAATCAAGCCCAGAACTATTACCAATCATGATGAATGGCCGTTCCCTCAGGAAGACTCCCCCCCCTATGCCTTGAATGGCTATTGCAACTTAAACTCAATCTAGACTCCAAAACTCGTACATTTCATTTCATCACTAAGATGCCAAGAAAATGGTCAATTCCCTGTACCACTCCAGTAAGTACCTGACTCCCCCTGCTATCTTCTACAAGAGACAGATCAGACCGAAGAAGTAGTAGTGTTGACATATATGGGAGGAGCTGCCAAATCTTCACTTTCCTTGTGAGTGATAAATTATTTTCTACCCTGCATCCCCTTTCTCAGACGAAATGTCACAAGCATCTTGCAGCTCGATTGCTAATTCCATGGAAAGCGTTCAGACAAACTACATTCCTTAGTTCCACCAGTTCTAACCTTCACAGCCAAAGACCCAACATTGCTTTGAGCATTGTAGTCAACTACCCCCATTTTATTTCATATTCCATTTGAAAGATGCAAGTTTCACTTGAGCAACTTCTCCCAAACTGCTGCTTTGTGGAACCAACTATCAAGAAGATGCTTCCCTGAACACTAGAATATTAAGCTGTTCATGTCTAGGATTAACTGTTTACTTCATTCACTGTGCCTCTTAGTCTCTAACCCGCGACATCGAGTGGCTCTCGGGCCTTGTACAGGGTGAACAACGTTGTTAAAAAAAAAAAAAACAACAATTCTCTCATACACCAATCCATCATCACTCAGTTTTGTAGTCATTTTTAACACCTTTGAAAGATTTTAAAATTCAGAGAAGCAAGTCACTTTCATTTTGGATTGACAAAAGTCTATACCAAATACAATGATGACAACACATTACATTCAGAAACGATTTCAACTATTAAATGCGAAGAAGGATCTTGAACAGAAAAATAAATAAATAAATCAACATCCTCTACCAAGAAATAAGACTCAAGATAAACCTTTTCAAAACAGAGATTATGATTTGGAATCGGAATGAAAGCAATGACGACATGTACCCTGAATCAATTATAAAAATTCAGAAATGTTGAATTAGTAATAAACACTTCAAATATCTTGATATGTGGATCAGTTTTAACAAATTTAGTGTAAGAGATTAGGAAACTGAACATAGAATAGGCTGTGCTATTAGTCATCTCACACAACACCACAAGTTGCTACAAAGCCAAAACATTAAGCTAAAAACTCAAACCATGTACTTAAATAGCTTCATCAGATAGAGACTTCCATGTGGATGTCATGCATTGCATCAAAGCCATTTAGAAATATCTAAAATGTCAACTGTATATAATTGCTTTCTCAGAGTGATGGTTAAAAGGTGGCTTTGAGCAAATGAATCCTGTAGGTCTTAGAGAGGACAATCCTTCTTCAAACCATATGGACTGGGGCCACAAAATCACAAAGAACTGTACTAAACAACAGAAACCACATCATGTGAAGACTTCCAACAGTAGCAACACCTAAAATGGATAGTAGAAGTAATGCAATGAGAAAATAATGACATAATCAAGATGTTGATTTCCACAGGACTTCAAACAAAAAAGTTAGGAAGGAATCTCCTATCAATACAAGAATGAGTGACAACAGTAAGTAGACTTGAGAAACCTATTTTAAGAAAAAGACTTCATAATTTTCAACTGACAGTAGCCCTGAAGCAATGAACACCAAATGTTTCCTTATAAGAATATGGCTATTAGCATTAACATGACTTCAATGGAAACAAGTAGAAAAAAAAATATCTACTAGTGTATAACAAAATCGCTAGCAACTTGAGTACCTGCCACATAAACTAGTTTAATAGTCAAAAGTTAAAGTGTCATCTTGTAATCAAACAGCCTTGACTAAAAAAACAAAAAAATGTGCTGGATCAATTGATCGATCCAATTGTGGTGGAACATTTAAGTGCCAACCTAAAGAAAGATGGTAACCAACCTTTTGTGGCATAACGCATGAAGAGGTGAGTGGCATGACAACAGCTTTTACCAAGGCGCCATTTCCCTGGGGGCCACTGAATGTCTTTAGGATTTGAATCTATGACAGCCGTGGATTTTGTAGATGCTGTCACTCCAACACCACCAGATTTGTCTTTTTTCTCTCCACTTTGTTCCTGTACAAAGGAAGAATGGTAATTAGTTTTAAAGTGACAATAATGAACAGAAGAGAATTGTGGCTGATTAAGGGGGGAGGGGATTTAGTTTTAAAAATTTGGGGAATTATTTTCATAAGTAACTAGCTTAGTAGGTACTAAAAACAAAAAAAAAATGTTGAAAGCAAATCGAGAAGAAATATGATTGTATGTTAGACACTGAATGTAAAAATAATATGAAATCTGAAAAATAAATTGATTGTGCCTGACATCACAAAGTTGCTTTAATCCTCAAATACAGCCAGTAATTAGTTTTTTTTAATCATTTCACCCCAAGTAAGGTGGCAATGTCACTAGTATGTTGGGGGTTACAGGGAATGAAAGTGAGAAAGAAAGATTGTGTATAGACAATTGAGGAAAGGAAAAAAGGAACAGGATTCAAGAAGATAGAAAACGTCGATTGACGTTGCATTAAATTTTTGAAGGGAAGCAAGTAAATGGAAGGGAGTTCCACAGGCAGGAAGTGTGAGAAAAGAAACTGTTGGAGTAGAAGTGGTGGTTTCATTTAACTATTTAAACAGTAAGAGGGTGGGATCTAGATGCCAATCTAGTAGCACACTTAAATTCATATAGTTGAGGCACCAGGAAAAAAAAAAACCTTCCCAGAGTAGTTACCATGAAAATATTTGTAGAAAAGACAGAAAGAAGCCATGCTGCCACGTATATTATGGATGTGTTCATGGTTGATGTTGTTAAGGGTGATTTTCTATTTTTCTTGTTATTTATGATAAGGGTCTCACTTATTTAGACTCTTTATGCATTTAGATGTGCATTTATCACATTCATGTTTATACTGCATATTGAGGTTGGTACGTTTTTATGCTTGTTTAAATGAGTCCATGCTAGCGTATTCGTGAATTCAAAATGTCTACCATCCAGCAACTTACAAACCATTTACAATATCACAACCAAAATCCTTGGAAATCGCAAATAGTTTAGATGAAAGCATTTGAAATAAACACTCATTTAGATAATCTTTACATACAGAAATCCAAAGGCGCATAGTGAAAGATGTCTTCCAAAAGCTGAACAAAGTATTAAAAAATAGAAAAATATTGTTAAAAAAAAAAAAGATTACTGAACTGTTATGTAATATCAGTTCTCCTATATGAATGTGAATGCTGGACAATCTCCTCACAGAAGAAACTTGAAGCAACAGAAATGTGGTTCTACAGAAGGATGATGAGAATTCCATGAGCTGAACATGTGAGTAACGACAAAGTTTTAGAGCAAATAGGAACAAAAGGATACTTATATTTAACATCAGGAAGAGACAGTTGACATGTCTAGGGCACATAATAAGGAAAGAGGACTTGGAAAATTTGATACTCACAGGACAAATTGAAGGCAAAAGGGACAAAAGAAAAAAATGCATAAAACCTACCCTAGCGAGTAAATGGATGGCAGAGCAAGGTTTAGGAGAGATAGCAAAAAGACAAAATTTATTAAGAGCTACAAAATACAGGAAATTGTAGAGAGTCATGATCACCAATATTCCGAAGGGACACAGCACATAGAAGGTAGTCATCTGAAAATTTAACAGATACTCCTAAAAAGTTCCACTCCCCCACCCTATACACTACACTATTCTGAATGTCCCATAACTTTCAAACAACTTAGAATAAAGGCAAAAAGTGCTTATTTATATGGAAAGTCCAAGGGAATCAAATTTCACCTTCCCTTTCTCTCCTCCTGCACTGTTTTTTCTTTATTTTCTCTCAAGACCACTTATCTATCTATATAATACAAACACTCTTATCTTGTATGTGTGTGTGTTCCTCAGTTACAGCTTAAATGATTCATGATACACCAACAAATTTAGGAGCATATAGTATCTTAGACCCCTGCCGAGTGCAGTGCCAAATTTCATTAAAATTAGACAAGGGATTATTGGGTTACGGCTGTTTTTCTATTTTTATGACATTTAATAGGAAATTCAGTATTTATTTTCAATACACATTCTTATATCAATCCGTATATAAAAACGAACATTTGCATCTTATATTCCAACTGTTACGTGTGTGTGAAAAATAATAAACATTCATAATACATTATAACAACATTAAGTAAATCAATTTAAATATGCATAACACAACATATATTTACACAATTCACTACACAAAAAGAGATGCAGGCTGATTTACTGCAGTTACATATTTTGATATAAATTTGAGGAAGAAACAAGTTTATATAATAATATAATTATTATTTTGGGGAAAAAAAAACCCAAAAAAACCTACACGTGTTTTAAATATGATTTCAAATTTTCACACAATGTGTTAACTATGAAACTCAATCAAAGAATAAATTTTATTTTACAGTCTTTAAATAAAAATTAAAATGTTTAATTGATAATTAATATTGTTACCTCATTATTTTGTATCATGAACTATTTTTAAAAGAATCCCAACAGGTTTATGGGTCGCATCTGGTATTGTCTTAAATATCAACATGACCAAAAGTCAAAGTTGGTAAAACCATGTAAGCAGAAAGAGAGTACATAGTTTTGAAAAATTTTAATTCTACATAGAAGACAAAACTCAAAATTTTAGTCATAATCTTTTCAGATTTGTAAGAAGACATTGTTAGAATAGTTAATTTTTTTTAGTGACAACACAGTCAGATGAAGGTACGAAAATAGGCAAGTTTGCCTATATATATATATATATATATATATATATATGATAAAAATATAGTTTTAAGGTATTCTATGTTTATGGTTTAAAGTGCTCAGTATTGGTTTGGTTTTTGTTTTATGGCATATCAACTTCAATAGGTTATTTAATGCTCAAGGAGACAGAAGATGGTGTTTCATGTTGTATTCAAACAGCTGTCAAGAATTGTGACAAAAACCAATTAAAATAGCTACACCTAGCAATTTCAACAGCAGAAGGATGCAACATAACTGCCACTCTAATATAATCCATAAATTCATGGAGTTGAGGTACCAAAGAGAACAATTGCCATGTAAATATTGATAGAAAAGGCACATGCCATCTTAGCTATGTTACAGTAGTGAAAAAAGTGATGAATGCTAGGTCAGGACAAGTCTCATATCATGTAAGTGAATCACTGTCAGGAATAAAATGGACACCAGACCATGTTTGGATTAAATATCAAGGATGTATTTGTTTTCTGTAGGCCCCAAAAGAATTTTAGAAAATAAAAAGCCTGATAAAAGGAAGCCGAGGTTGGGTGTGGAGCAAAGAAAAAGAGCAGAGTAGAAAACATTACGCACACACACACACTCACCGTGTCAGCTTCATCTTCTGAGCTTGATAATTCTCCATCACTTTTGGGGTCAGCTGGTTGTTCGTTCATTTCCACAGGTTCTGAACTGGTAGCCTCACCCTCAACCTCCAAGGAGAAACTGTTTCCATCCCCCCGAGAGGCAGCTGCAAGGAGATAAATTTAATGACTGTTTTACATGGGGAGGAAGGTTCCTTAGATAGACAAATATTTTTCCATATATATCATATACATGCACATACACCCCCACACATAGAAATGTGGACACACGTGTGCAACCACATATACACCGACATATGCGCCACCAAATCATATATACACACATAAACATAAAAGGCAAATATGTAGATATGTGCACAAAAGAATACACCTACATATATGCCCCACCCACCATGCATACACACACAAAAATAAAAGGCAAATATGTAGATATATCCACATTATTCAACACTGATTCAGCCACAAAGATCAATGTCTACATTTTTTTAGCAATAAATCTTCTACCCAACAAAAGCAAGAATCTATAAATTCTGCTTATTGAAAGCCATAATACCTGACAATTACATAGCCTCACCATCAATCCCTACCTCAAATTGGCAATGCCACATGCCTTTACTTACCTGAAGAAACAATTGAAGTATTGCTATTTTCATCCATGTCTTCTTTTGTTTGTGTTTCCTTCCCGAGATTCTTTTGGCTAACATCAGGCAGTGATTGGCCAAGCCCTGCAGATACCAGACTCTCCTGACTAATGCTCAGTTTAGTCAAGGCACGTGCAGCACTAATACTGTCAGCCCACACAACATTACCTGGAACCAAACCACATAAGACACACAAGTATAGGCTTACATTCTCAAAAGTGGTACAGACGATTTCAAGGAAAGAAAGAAAAAAAAAAAAAAAAAAAAAAAGAAAAAAACACACACAAGAGCAAATTATTTGGAAATGAAGAATGAAATCCAGGGTTACAAATATTTCATTACATAAAGTGCTTTGCCATTGTCATAGTTAGTCTCAGAGTATATCCCTGCATTTTCAATCACTGCTATGTTATGATATTTGTGAGAGAAGAGAGTGAAAACCTGTTCTGCCACTTTAGCCCACAGGTTCACTTTTTCCGGGTGTTTCAACATGAAAGTTCTAATTATGACAGAAGCCTATTTGTGTCTGCTTGTAACAATTGTAAACGTGTCCTGAAAGAAGACATGTCTTTCTTTAATCGATTGAGACGCCTCAGAGCTTCAAACATGTTTGGCTCTCATGACTACTGTAATAATGTGTTAGATAAGAGTAAATCTTCTATCCCTCTTATCTTCACTCAATTTGGTGTTAATTTTTTTCAATTGATAAAACAGGATGTTTTGCTTGTAAATTCTCAAATTCTATCCATCACTCATCTGAAGTATCTTTGCCTAACTTTCCACTTAGAACTGAGTCCCTATTGAGTGATATGTATATAATTCCGCCCATGTTTTCTGTTATCATCTCTAAACTAGATCCCTTCAAAGCATGTATATTTGATGGTATCCTTGCAATAGTCCTTAAGAAATGTGCTCCCAAAAAGGCCCCTGTTCTCTCTAAACTGTACATTGTGGTTTGCTGCTTGTTGGAAATCCTCATCTGTACATCCTGTTTTTAAGAACTCAGGGGAATGGCCTGATATTTCTACCTATCAACCTATTAGACTTTTACTTCTTTTTGACAAACTACTAGAGGCTGTAATCAACTCTGCATCGGTTAAGGATCTCATCTTGCACGGTCTTCTTTTAAATAAGAAATAGAGCTTTCACTTCTGTTTGGTGGTCTGACTTGATTCAGGATACTACATAGATCTGCTTTTGCTCAATCATGTCCTTAAGGACAGATATATCGATCCTGAGCCTTTTATCTTGAACTAGTTTTGTGGAGTACATAGACTCAACAAGGGATTTACTATCAATATAGATCCTCACAATAGGTGAGTATCTACCGAGATTTAATATTTCTTTCAAAGTTTCTGCAACCATAACAGATTTCACAAATCTTCCAATGCCAATTAAGCATTAAAGAATTTCCAATTCTTATCCCGACAAAAAACTCTATCAAGTTTCTCAATCAGCAGCTGGTATCCCATTTCTGTGCTTATTTCTAAAATGGCCAACTCTGATGATCCCAGTCTTGCTCTTCCTGTCAAATTCAACTGAACTGCAATAGCACACTTCTTCATAGGAAAATCTATAGTTCACAGTTCTAAATCGTTTCTCCAGGTCTCATAATCATTCCCCACCCCCACTCTGAACTGTGGTGGAGTCTTCATGTTGCATGCCATCTCGTTTGCTCTGCTACCAATTCCTCTAGCATAGATTCTTCTATCCAGGTTGTCAGCTCTAAGGTCTTCTAAACACTGAGCTTACAGAGCCAGCTCCTGCTACCAGCTTACCTCAAGGTGGATCCTGATTGGCTAATACTGATGCTATGTAGATTATCTACTAGTACTACTATTCTCAATCTGCCTCTTCTCCAAACCATGCAATTGGTCAAGGGAAGATAACTCAATTATCTCAACAACACAATCTGCTGGACACAGTCCAATGAACATACTGTAAGTGTTCCGTGGCATCTGATATTGGAAATTACATTATTGTTCCAATGCAAAAACTTGGTGCATCTTTTAGATTAGTGGTTCTCAAATAGTGCAGCATGATTCATGCAGGTAAGGCGGAATAGGATAGCAGGTGAGGCGGAATGATTAAAGACAAAGATTTAGAAACAATTTTTAAAAATTCATATCTCAAACGTAGATGTTATTTCAAAATTTAAACTATTATTATGGATTACTTGTAATTGCCTGCTTGAGTCTCAGTATAAATTTGGTATAAATAATTATTGATTGATTTTATCATTGTGATATTTCTGCATTATACCAAGTATTAAAAATATAGTAACTAGGGTCCACAAATTGGAGCAGAGAGTTATCAATGATAATGTTCTGACTTGAAATCCGCAGTTACCTCCCTTTAACTGTCTGTTTTGCATTTTTAAATGTATTTATCACATAAAATTTGGTGAGGCACAAGCAAATTTTCATTCCGAAAAGGTGACCAAAGAGAAAAAAATGTTTAGGAACCACTGTTTTAGAGTACTCAATTTGATCAAAGAATTATTTATAAGGACAGTTTATCTACATATTAGCAACTATTTTTTTTTTTTTTTTTTTTTTTTACTGTGGCACTGTCTCTAAGAAGGTTACAATTCAGAGCTTGAAACCCCATCCTGGCCTCATATATCAATTGCTGAAACCACCTATTGAGTAAAATGAATGACAAAAGGGTTTGCCTACAAAACTTCACAATTGAGGTGCTGAATATAACATCAATCGGCTAAGTGACAAATTTTGCATTAATTATATATATATATAAAAAGAAAAAACAGTAAAATATATAATCCGGTGTTCTTATGGATATTTTTATTTTTACGAAATAGTGCTCAATGTAAATTTACAGAGCATTAATATTATAAATTAATTGATTTAAAATATTTTTTTTCGCTACACAGTTATAACCATGTTTCATATATATATATATATATACATACACACACAGGTTGGCCATTGTGTCCTATAAGTAACCTGTCTGCCCTTTGTAAGGTCTGGAGTAGATTTTATCACCCTCCACACCAGCAGAAAAGATAGTGGGGAAGCTATTTTAAATGCCAACCTCCATCAATGCAGAAGGTTGAACTAGGTTACATGCTACCAGTAGCAGGCCTAAGCCTGATCTGACCAATGATTATAACTATCCTTTAAGGTCTGTTATTCGTTCACGTTTCATATTTGATAATATTTCCAATAAAGGAGTTTATAAACAATATTTATTCACAAAATATATACATGATAATTACATAAATGAATGTTTGATATCAATTGCTTTCAGGCTTAAAAAAAAAAAAAATTTCTTTCAAAGTTATATCAGAATTCACTGCCTTAAGCAAAAAAATATTTTAAAAATTATATCAATTTTTTTTTTTTTTTTTAAATCTAAAATGTATTGGTTGCATACTCACAGGAATTGTCTTCAATCCATTCCACACTGGACGGTGCAAATTCCTGGAAATACTCAAAGACATCTTTGGTGCTCATGTTTTTCACTCCCCGTATATGTACTGCTTCCAATCTGATACCTCGTTCATCTTTTGGAACATCTTCCTCACGAATTCCCAAACTAAGACAAGAAAAAGAAAATACTTATTTCAAATTTTAAAAATTGAGTTAATAACATAAATAGTGAGATCAGCAAGTCTGCATGTAACCTTTAGTCATTGAAGCACTGAATCAGTTCACCAAATATTACAAAGAGAGGTTAGGTGGACACTCTTGACTTTCGGTCACAAGCTAGGATCTCAAGTTCTTTAAAAAAAAAAAAAAAAAAAAAAAAATCAAAGCTTCAAAGCTGCTCTCTTTAACCAGCTGATAATACATGTTCGGCCATCTCCTCCATTGTGTTCAACAAGTTCTTAGGAAACATTAAACTGCAACTTTTAAACCAAGATCTCTGCTAGGGTTCAAGATTAACATCATCTGATCAATGATAGGATGTTAGTTTTGGATAACTGGTTAGGTACTTGGGGGATGGAATTATATTTATTTTAAAAGCAAATAATTTGAAATAAATATTTTTACATCTCACCTATAATAGATGGAACATACACACACAAAAACAAAAATAAACAAAACTTAAGTTATTTTTAAACTGGTGACTGAAACCCAAATGAAAAATAAAGTTAGAAAGACTTGAACATAGATATTTCTAGTATTTATTGCTAAATGTGAAAAACATTAGGATCTGATTGGAAGATCAAATGTTGCTTTAATAAACAAAGCAAGAAAATATTTTTTCTGTCAATTTTTGTTTAAAAAACTTGAATGAACCATTCATAAACATTTACGTGCTGTTTTCTGCTTATCATAAACTAAATTGAAATAAAAGGGAGAATTTTAAAAAATCATAAACATGGAAAATTTAATGATGACACAAAGCAGATAATTATAAATGAATATTTTTTTTATGAATACTTTAAAAACTTTTTTGATTAGGAATAATTGGAATTTGTTAATATTCTTTATATAAAAACTGAATTCATAGGGTTCAATTCTTAAATTATGATAAAACTTACTGATGATGAAAATTAAAATTTCAATTAGTATTTATTTATTCTTAAAACTTTAATACTTTTTAAATTTATTTCCTAATCATTTTTACAGTTTTTTCATTATACTATTGACCAGGTCTAGTGTAGTTGTCTTATGACCACCCCCCAACTGAATCTATGATACAGCCCTCCCATCTCTACTACATCTTAATTTTCAAAAAGTAGTGTTGGGGATGTGCAGAATTTTATGCTTGAAAGAATCAGAAGGAATTTGTGTAGGTTGCGTGACTTTCTGCATCCACAACAAATAAACGAAATTTAAAATACGATTAAGAACAAGACATATTCAATTAGAAACTAGTAAAACATTTATATACAATTCAAAACAATATACAAGCAGGATAATTGGTATATGTTATGTTGGCAAAAATGTGTATGATGTTTTATGTTTCAGAATGTCTCTCTTTGTAATCGTTCATTCATTTGCAGTCCGTTTTAGATTTGTGTTGGTATTAGAATTGTCAATATTAAGTGTCTTTTTAGTAGGAGATCTTAAGGAGTGATCTACCTTTGACTGTAATGTTTTTAAGGTCGTTCGCACATTGATGTTTACTTAATAGGTAGTGAATATAATTCACTTTGGATAAGCAATGTTTGAGAATCGATGTCCACAGAGTTGGTTGAGTTTTAATTGTGAGTGAGTCAGCGTTGATGTACCTTTGTGCGGTAAAATCGTGATTTTGAGTGACGTGGAGTATGTTGGCAATTTCTCTGTGGGTGTTTGTTACTGACTGCTTGGGTCAGTCGGCGTCTTCTATTAGAAGTTCTGAAAGTCCAAAATCGGCTCACTTAAGTTTTGGTGCAATTTCGTTTTGCACGTGAAACTTTGAGATTATAGTGTCGTTGACCAATGAGATTTGTTGGTTCGTCTAGTACGGTTTTAATTGGTTGAAGTTTTCCGTATGTAGGCGTAAGATATAGACTGTTCTGTTACTAGGGGTGATAGATAGGAAAAAGGCGAGTCTACAGTAGTATTTGTATAAAATACAAATTTTATTGCAACCTAATTATGTACAATAATGGATTATATACAATATAGGTGAACAATTCATTGAGAAAAATTGAAAATAAATACATCAAAATACAAATTAGAGATATGTTATCATAGATAATTCCATCTTAAATAAATCAACATTTTTGCAGCAATTTTTAACATCAACTTGAGATTTTTATTGATCAATATACTGAGGAATGCCAGATGGTACAATGGCCAAAACATGATGATAAAAACAACAAAGATGAGGACAATATTCCAAATATAAATAGTGTAAATAATGATAACTTCTCATCCCAAAAGTTCAGATAAAAATCAAAAATATTTCTATTTTGAGACAGTTTTAGATATTGGTAAAAGACATTAGTGTGTCTGGAGCTCTTGTATCTGCCATCAACTCACCGCTATCAAATTCTATCATTATTGCAGGTCTCACTGTTATGACCTTGTGCCAAATAAGGCTAAACTTATCTACTACGAGCTTATCTCTTTGAGAAATAATAAATTATATGTTCTTCATTAGTCTTCAATAAGTCAAAGGTGAATATGCTAAGTGCCTGCAAAGTAATCAATGAGGTGTGTAAGAAAAGTAACAGGACTTAGTACGTTGATCGAGTTCTAAGTGGGGTAGGAATTAGTGGATTGTATCACTATGTGACATATAGGGGAAGTATATAACTACGATTTCACCTTTTTGCAGGATGTGGAGTATGTGGAAGATGATTCCAAGAGTGGAAGGCCTTCTGCGAGCAGGACTGAGGCCAACATTGAGCATGTGATGTGTGGTGATTATCGGCTGACTGTTCAACTGATCGCAAGTGAGCTGAACATGAACCGCAACAAGTGTCTAGAAGATTATCACCAACGATTTGGGCATGGGTACCGAAGCTGCTGAAACATGACCAGAAGGCAGGGTGCACAAGTAGGTGGGTCAGGACATCCTCAAGCATCTTGAAACCCAACCAGAATTTCTTGGAAGAGTTATCACCGGTGATGAGTTGTGGATCTTCAAGTACATCTCTGAGACAAAATGCCAGAGACTTCAGTGGAAGAGTCCAGAGTCACCAAGGCTCGAGAAAGTCCAAGTCCAAAGTCAAACTCAATTTTGACCTTCTGCTCCTGGGGTCATCTTCCACATTACATCCTTCTTTGATCATTTGTGCCACTCAAAAATCTGGGAGCGCTTCATTGACTCATCTCCATACACTTACTGCAGTAGTACGACTGCTTCTGACAAAGTTTCCTCCAACCAGACAAGAAACTTCAGATTGGTTCATTGCTCTAGGTCAATCCCATATTGACCTAAAATTGATGTGCTGTTAATAAAACACATGAAAAAAAAAAACATACAATGGCTGCAGAGAGTCAAAATCACACTTATATATTATGTCACACAGTGACACAATCTGCTAATCCCAAACCCACCCATAGCTCACACTAACTCTTGTTACTTTTCTGACAAACCTCGTATAATAATTTCAAATTAAGCAGCAATCAAAAAGTTTTTTTTTCATATAAAAATTTATAAACCACCACAACCACTTAGATAATTGCGCACATCCCCAAGGCACCAACAGTCAAGGTTCAAGCCCAAGTAAAAGCCAGGATTTTGAATGCTGATTTTCAAGTAAGGATGGCAGTTTTTTTTTCTGAAAAACTGACAACCTTCCTCCATATCCCCAAATGAAATGACTGTGTACCCAATTAAACTCAGTTAATATAAAGGTTTTATTTCATAAATAAAATGTCTTTCCCCATTGGTATAGAGGCAGGGTTCAAAAGATTTTTTTTTCTTTAATAGAGGTGCTTAAGGAAAAGAAAAAAAAAAAACATTTTTTTCATTTCTTTACAGTAAAGGACTTTTAAAATGAGGTAAACAACTAAAATTTCTTTTTTTTTTCTCTCTTTAAGCTATAGAGACATTTGAAATCCTTTCAGACAATAGTGTTATAGACCTTTACTTCATTCAGCACAAACCCAAATGATGAGGATGACAGGGAAGATTGTATTGCACTAATCTTCTAAATGGGGAGGGCGTGCCAGCCTTGTTGGAAATTAGCATTTTTAATTCCAGCTCTCAATGGAATTAACAAAACATATACAGGCAGCAGCAGGAAAAGCTCATCCTTTTCCGCACCATGACAAGATGCATATCTATTCCAGGCACCAGAACAAGATGCACATCTATTCCAGGCACCAGAACAAGATGCACATCTATTCCAGGCACCAGAACAAGATGCACATCTATTCCAGGCACCAGAACAAGATGCACATCTATTCCAGGCACCAGAACAAGATGCACATCTATTCCAGGCACCAGAACAAGATGCACATCTATTCCAGGCACCAGAACAAGATGCACATCTATTCCAGGCACCAGAACAAGATGCACATCTATTCCAGGCACCAGAACAAGATGCACATCTATTCCAGGCACCAGAACAAGATGCACATCTATTCCAGGCACCAGAACAAGATGCACATCTATTCCAGGCACCAGAACAAGATGCACATCTATTCCAGGCACCAGAACAAGATGCACATCTATTCCAGGCACCAGAACAAGATGCACATCTATTCCAGGCACCAGAACAAGATGCACATCTATTCCAGGCACCAGAACAAGATGCACATCTATCCTCGACACCAGAACAAGATGCACATCTATCCTCGACACCAGAACAAGATGCACATCTATCCTCGACACCAGAACAAGATGCACATCTATCCTCGACACCAGAACAAGATGCACATCAATCCTCGACACCAGAACAAGATGCACATCTATCCTCGACACCAGAACAAGATGCACATCTATCCTCGACACCAGGACAAGATGTACCTATATTCTAGGCACCAGGACAAGATGCACATCTATCCTCGACACCAGAACAAGATGTACCTATATTCTAGGCACCAGGACAAGATGCACATCTATCCTCGACACCAGAACAAGATGTACCTATATTCTAGGCACCAGGACAAGATGCACATCTATTCTCGGAACCAGGACAAGATGTACCTATATTCTAGGCACCAGGACAAGATGCACATCTATTCACGGCACTGAAACAAGATGGACATCTATTCATGGCACTAGGACTAGACAGACATTTTTTTTCAGCACCAGGAAAAAAATGCATATCTTGCATCTTAAGCAGGTATTGAAATACCAATTTTTCTCACTTGTTCCTTCACTTCAGATTGTCCTACAGTAATTTTTTCAGTATTGTATTTTTACAATGTTAGATAAAAAAAATTTATTTGAATGTATAAATTAAGCTTATAAAAAAAAACCTTGGAAATTTGATATTTCTTGAGTTATATTTTAGGAGCCACACTTTCTAAACCTCAAGTTTTGAAATATCCCAAAGGGCAATGTAGACTGAAGCAAACAGGCAATTTTTTTTATTATTAAATTTTGAAGGGCTAATTCATCATCACTTGTGTCTATTGCTATTTTCTTTGAGTTTGGAATTCCTCTTCTGAAAGTAAAGTCCTTCCTATCTTATGGGGAAAATGGAATAATATTGGCCCACTCTGCCGATCTCCCTGATAGAAAACGCCAACCAAACTTGAAACTAAGCACTTTGATATACTGGCTGTCATGTGGGTTCAATTATCAACTCTACTGGTTTTTCGAGCATGACAACAGGTCAACATGTCTAGTAAGCAGTAATTGGTTCAGTTAAGGAAAGATTAGATTCATGCCTTTAAGGAATCAGAATGAAAACATGAAATTATGCTTGATTCAAGGTTTGTACTGTCAAACATGTATCCCAACAAACTAAATGAGGATGCATGCATCTTCATCTGTCATAACTAACAATAGCTATAATAGCAATTATTTTTTTTTTAAATTATTTCACCTCAAGCAAGGCAATAATGCCACTAAGATGCAAAGGGCTACTGGGAATGAAAGGGAATGAGAAGACTTTAGAAGGAACCAGAAACCCAAACCTAAACAGGAATCAAGGGATAAACCTCTACTCTTGTTCAAAAGACCAAGGAGGAGTGTGAAGTGGGTAATAGGCAAACACTGCTCAGAAATAATCATAGAAAAGCAGGTTTGTAATGTATTTTGTTTTTTTTTTTGCTGTTTATTATCTCAATATTGCAAGGAGGGTTGGATTCTTAATGACAAGAATTGAACTTGATTTATCAATTTCCAGTTATTAATACAAGAATTTTCAATCGAAGATCTATTTCAATCATAGAGATTTTTAAGTTCAAAGTGAGTGTGATGAAAGGCCCATCCAAGAGAACCTCAAACTTTATAACTGTTCATCTGTTTCTCTAACAGTGAAGCTAAACTTTCTAGTAAAAGCAAGGTCTTTGTTCTAAACAGAGTATAGCCAACCCCATGAAATAGCGTATGGTGTAACCAGATTCAATCTCACCTACTGTAGAGGGCAGCTACGTCCACCTGCTGACTTGTGTCTTCCAAACCAAATCTCCGAGCACGTTCTTCTCGTTTCTCAGCTTCTTCCTACAATGAAAATAAATTCCACATTTAGACAAAAGATCTGTGACCCCTCACCAAAAAAATATATATATATATATATATATATATATATATATATACACACACACACACACACACATTATATTTTTATTTGCTGAACTTTATGTCAAATCTTATTTCATGCAAACATTTAAAGATTACAACTCCATTAATATATATATATATATTTAGTTGGATTGATGCGAGTTTGTGACCCTGGGTTTCATGCTATTTGGAATCATCAGACAAACTGATTAATTTTAAAATTTTAGATTTATATATAGTTGCATATATCAGTGTTTTTATGGAAGTGAGAGGAAAAATTGTCGTTAGGACGCCACTCATATTTACGCAAACATATATACACGCACGTACATTCATTGACGTACGCAGACACACACACACACACGCTCACCCACCAGAGCTAACATAAACATATGTGAATAATGTGGGACTGAGCATATATGCACATATGTGTTGTTGCGTACATACATACACATTTGGTCACTGTATTAAATGTTGGATTGTGTAGCAAATATTTCTTGTTTGTTGCACTGTCAGAAAGCTGTAACGCGAGGGGAAGTAAAAAAGTCAGGTGTGGCTGACCACATATGGAGAGAGAAGGGAGATCACCGTCCCCTGTGGGATCATGTTGAGATCATAGACAGGGAACACCATTGGAAAATTCGCAAACTTAAGGAATCAGCACATATGCTAGGCCACAAAAATCTCCTGAGCTGACCAAGCATAGAAATAAATACAATATGGGAACCAGTAATAAGGAGTGCCAGAGAAAAGCAATGATAAAGTTGCAATATGAGCTCTGGTAAAAACATGCAATGATAACAGCAAAATTGCAATATGGGCACTGGTAAAAATGGTTGCTGAAAACATTAGGTTTATAATAGCCAGAAATTCATACTCAGATGTCCTCAAGGACACATGGCACAGTGGATAAAGGCGTTGGTTAGATCCAGTGACAGACCCAAAGAGTGTGAGTTCAATACCCGGTTAAGGCAGTGCAGGGAAATTA
Organism: Acanthosepion lycidas; assembly: GCA_963932145.1. Classification (NCBI taxonomy): domain Eukaryota; kingdom Metazoa; phylum Mollusca; class Cephalopoda; order Sepiida; family Sepiidae; genus Acanthosepion; species Acanthosepion lycidas. Next base: position 4,592,391 of record OZ010614.1, on the reverse strand, counting down.
GCAGGAGATAACTGATAACTGACATCCATCAGACGTGGAACTAGAACAGTCTACCCCAGTTAGATATGATATTAGTAAAAGAACATATACAAATAATTAGAAATGACTAATGCAAACTAGTACATAGACAATCATACATCTAATTCTGAGCATAAAGTAAAAGTAAATAAATCAAGTTAAAAAAAAAAAAATGAAGTTATCTTGAATGAAAATCAATCTGGTGTAACACATTTCAAGAGGTATTTGTTTTTATGTCTACATGTATCCATTAATTAATTTCTTTTGTTTATAAAATTAGGGTTATTTAATTTTTTTAGAATAGTCAATTTTTTGAGAAAGCAAAGGGTACATCTTTTCCCTTTACCAATGTAAGATTTCATTCTAGCCATTATTTACAACGTAATTTTTTCCACCATGCTAGTAAAATTTATAGAGAGCTGTATTATTTTTGTATTTTGTTACCTAAACTAAGTTTATGATTATAAGATCTATTTTTACAATGAGTTTCAGGTGAACAAATGTAAAATTTTTGTTCTTTATCAGAACTGGGAACTTTTGCATCAATTTAAGAAAACAATTACCGACAGTCTTACTTGAACATTTTATCAGGATTAAAAAAAAAAAAGTTTCTTTACCTTCTGTGTGATATCAATACCAGTAAGAAAATCACCATCTTTGTTGCCGTACTTCTTGGTCTGTGAATAAAGCAAAAAAAAAAAAAAAAAAAGCACTATAATAATTCTGCTTGTTCCTTAGTTAGCACAACCGTTACGTCCTGCCAATATATAATAAATAATGGATTATTCCATTTTTGATTGCAAGGAAAGACTGAAATGACATGTCAGAGACATTGTTCACTTTCGGTGAGAAAAAGAAAGAAAGAGAAAATAGAGGAGACATATTTCACTCTTTTAGCATTCAACACGCTCAAAATCACCCCATAAATATTTCCTCCCAAAATCGCACTATTTGTGGTCAAAGTCTCAGTGCTTGCATGACTTCCTGCATTATTTGCAATGATGTCACCATATATTATAGCAGAGTATATATGGCCTGGGTGGGGGTCAACAGCAGGCTGAACACATAGCCAGTGTTTACAGTGGCAAGGGATGGGTCAATGCTAAAGGGTTAATCTGCTTCAGTGAAATAGAAAAACTTGCAAATTTCAACTTTTTTTTATTTGTACCCTCTTACTTTAGATAATGACCTGTTATTGCAATATTTTGTTAAAAGTTTGTAAATCTCAACTATTTAATGATGCAATTGATGTATTTCCACAAGTATTTTATAATCATGGAACTTGCAAGATCCTTCAGAAAATCCAAATAGCAAAGCAAAATTTTTTTTTTTTTTTTCATTTTTCTTTCCTCTTTCTGTTTGGCAAATTATCAAAATACCATTTTCTCACATTCCTAAAAATCACAGTAATCTCCCTTACTGGAGGAGGGGAGGGGCAGGCACATTCCAATCAAGACCTCCAGTAGATATCTGAAAATACATAGTACCCAAAGTAAAATGTCTTTATGATCAAATAAATATTTGATAAAATAAAAATGGAATTTAACTTGAAAATATGCCATAATACACCCTTTTTTTATTATTTATATAATGATAGATACCCAGTAAGAAAGTGAACAATGACCCTCACTCCTGGTATATTTACCAAAATATTCATTGCACATAAAAAGCTTTTGCAAAAAAGTGAATGCAACAGGTTTACCCAAAATTTGAACTTGGGTCAGTGATACTACTTTATACATTGATAATTGTTACATTATGCTACACGCACACCCATTCTATATACAAGGGTGGTCAAGGATATACCTATACCTTTATAGGTATTGCCTTGAGGGTTTTTTTTGTTTTTTTTATTTCATGCCATGCAAGACAATAAAGCCACTAAGACACAAGGGGTTACTGAGGGTGAAAGAATAAAAAAAATAAAGAAAAACATTAAGGAATGAGAATAAAAGAAGAGTAATCAAAAAGACAGAAGATAACAATTGACATTGCATTTAAATTTTTGAAAATCAAAATTAACTAAGAAACAAGAAGCTGGAAAAGAGTTCCACAAGCAAGAAGTGTGAGAGAAGAAACTGTTAGCAAAGAACTTATGGCGACAGCTATCCATTTAAACTGTAAAATGATGAAACCTTGTCGCCAATCTAGTACTACACTTAAATGAATGAAGTCTATGTACCATAGAGGAAAGTTCATCAGAACAATTACCATACAGTACAGTAAAGAAGATGACAGCCCCACAAGAACTAAATGAGAACTGCAATTTGGCACTGACCTGGGCCTCCAAAGAAAAAAGGCAAAGACCAAAAAAGGATGATGGAGAAGGAAGCAATGGGTGTGAGCAGTAGCTGTGGATAGAGCAGAGTAGAATAGTCTTGTAGGTGACTTATAATATACCATGAGGTACTATTAGGCAGGCAAAGGGACAGACAGACAGAGAACTATGAGTTGGGATCAAATATGGGCCAGAATTCAACAGAATAAGATAAACAAGAAATAGGAAACATTTATCAATTAAATATGTTTCACTTTTATTAAAGCTTCACCAGAGAATGAGATAGGGAGAAAAAGAAGAAAGAAATGTTGGTATTTTTACTTTTCTGTTGTTTGATTTCCATTGGTTAATCAGGTTTCACATGCATTTAACTTGTTAAACAAATGTTAGTATAATTTATGGTGTTCCAAATTCAAGGAGAAATGACAAGGTCTCTTCGAATTTAAAAAAAAATCAATTGCTTTCAAGCCTAATAGAAAAACCCGTAAATATTGCTTTATGTAAGTGTATAATAATTCTAGTTTGTCTATATGGGATTCAGATGAATATTTGTAAGTGTGTGTCTAATAGACATTATGTTTGTTGTTTTTTCACATGTTGATTTGGGAATATTTTTATGCACAGTTTGTTTTAGATAAACGTTACATTCTTTAAGAATGGATTCAATAAAGGCTGGTGTTGCAATATGTTTTTGATGTGTGTTTATAGTTGGTAATATAGTTATTAGTAATCCCTTAAAGTACTTTGAACGTAAAGAATTAAGTTCTTTTTTAATTAGGGCAGCATTCGTAACATCAAAGTTATGACCAGTTTTGTTCCCGTATATTATTGTGCAATATTATTCAGACTATTGTCCTCACCTTTGTCGCCATATTTATCACAACGTTTCAGCCATTATACGCTCAGGCCTTCTTCAGGTGGTTGGAATGTCAAACTGAACCCTTTATTTCGCTCGCTGGGGTAGACTGTTCTAGTTCCACATGCCATATCTAATGGATGTCAGTTATCTCCTGTTAATTCCCCTCTCAAAGTTCTCCACCGCCTTAACTGGGTATTGAACTCATACTCTTTGTGTCCTGTCACTGGATCTAACTAACGTCTTTATCCACTGTGCCATGTGTCCTTGAGGCCGGAGCATACAACGGCCGAAATGTTGTGATAAATATGTCGACAAAGAGGAGGACAATAGTCTGAATAATGTAAACAGTGTACATAATACCTCATCTCAGAAATATAGACAGATTATTGTGCAAGTTTGAAAGAAATGACTATGCTCATATCATATGCTATATTAAAGCACAAGTTTCACTCGACAGAGTTCTAATAGTGGCCAGGATTTCACTGCTTATCAATTGTTTATTTCAGATTTAAAGATTAAAAGAAAAAAAAAAAACAACCAATCTGAGCAATTTCATTGTATGTAATCCAAATGCTATATACAGCAATAAAATCAACCAAGCATTTGAGTGTGATAAGATCAAAGATACAGCTCAATGTTATTATTTACACTATTTATATTCAGACTAGTGTCCTCATCTTTGTTGTTCTTATCACAATGTTTTGTACCCTTCAACCTTCCTACCAATCTGGGTAACTTAGTGAATTTTGAACTGAACCCTTTATTTAATCTACAATATTGAGGGATATTGTCTAGTTCTTATTTTTATTTAGTACAGTTCAGTTATTGTTTGCCCGTTTCCACCAAGAACAGTCTATTCCTGTAGATTAAATAAAGGGTTCAATTCAAAATTCCCTGTAGGTTACCCAGATTAATATACACCTGAGGAAGATTGGAGGGCACAACAACTGAAACACTGGCATAAACAACAAAGATGAGGACAATAGTCCAAATATAAATAGTGAAAATAATGAGAACTCCTCATTCCAGAAATTCAGATAGAAATTCAATGTTAGTTCCAAAGTTTTTGTAAAAGGAGATGTGAGAAGGATTTCTGTCTGAATTTCTTAGATGAGGAAGGAGGTATTATTATTACCATTATTTACATGCAGCCTAATGTCCTCATCTTTGTTATTACATTTCGACTGTTGCGCTCTCCGGTCTTCTTCAGGGGTCTATCAACTGAGGTAACCTTCAAGGAATCAACTGAAAGTCATTACTAAAACAGACTCCTGCAAAGCAACTTAAGAGGTTGTAGAAATAAATGCTGACTTATTCACCTCTTTGACATTTCCACCAAATTTTGGGAAAAAAAAAAAAAAAAAAAAAAGCCTGAAAAATGGGTGTTGCACAAGCTGAACAAAAATCAAAACATTCCTGATTACAATGCTTGCTCTGTGTTTGTTTTAAGGAAACAAAAAATGATCAAAAATTTTTTTTATTACATTGTGACAGGTGAGTAAAAATGAATTCAAAACAACTGATGACATTGCCCACAGGAGTTGAAGTGAGGTGAAGTATCAAAACATTTGACCCCTGACCCCTCTAATAAAATAGCCTTCATCAGAAGCTTATCTTTGGTGGTCAGATAAGGTCTACAATTTCTTTAATCCTGAAAAAAACCATCACAGCAGAGAGGTATTACCAGACAAATGCAACATTTACATCCAATGCTAATCAATCACAAAGGATCAATTCTTTTCCATGACCATACTCAACCACAGGTCTTCTCTACAGAAAATTGTATGAACCAAGCCACAAAATGCTGCCTCACCCAGTTCAATCAGCAGATCTCTCTCTGACTGAAAACCAATTTTTCAAGCATCTCAACTGTGGCATAATTTAAGTAGATTTACTCTACATCAAGCAAGAGAGGATTCTTCAGCAACTCAAAACACACCAAAGAATTTACTGGTTTCAGGACTCCAGAATTCTAAACTTCCAGAATAAATAAACATGTTTATTTCTGGTAACAATGCAAATTTTCTAATGATTTTTTTCAATTAATAAGCCAAAATTGACAAGTTGTAAATGATTGATGTTTAAAAAATACAATTCTATTTGCACCAACCTAATAAAATAATTCAGTGATTTTAATCACAAAATAGATGATTACCTTTAAAAAAAAAAAAAAAAAAAAAGGTGAAAGTGGGGAGTTGATATACTATAGCTTAAATCAATTTTTTAATTAGAGATTAAAAAGTTTTTTAAAGTAATTTTTGATATTTCTATAAAAAGTTTGAATCAATGAGGTTCTATCAATTTTGTGTGCCAACAATCATTAAACTAGTGATCAGTTTGTTTATCTTGGAAATCTTTTACTAAAATTTGGGTGGCAATGGACAAGCCCTCAATAACCTAGATATCTGCCTTGGATAAAAATAAAATAAGACATCTTTTAAGCCACAGCCATATTTTTCTAGATTTAGGATACCACAGCATAGACATTGACAAAATGATTGGAAAAATGAACTAAATGTCACAAGCACAACAAGGTAAATGTTGTAGTGATGTTATGTCCTTGGTGAAGTTTAACAAACATCCCTATCCATACATTTCCTACTCAAATATGTAATGTTTAAGTGATAAAATCTGTCAGATTAAAATGAAAAATCCATAATTCTTTTAGAAATTTCTTTTTTATATAGGATGAGAATAATTCTTGGCTTGTATTAATTTCTGGTTTCTTAAAATCTTTGTGCAGTGTTTCCACAGACATTTGTCACATTTTTTGCATTATTAGGATAATCACATCACCACCTTAACTGCTTAGGTTTCAAGGAGGCTGCCTAAATTTATGTCCTTTTTTTAAAGTTTTTCAGTTTGAGGAACATCTTCCCTCCACATATATATCCTTTATATAGGATGGGAATAATTCTTGGCACATACCAATTTATTCTGATGTGTGAGTAATATAATGGTTACAAACAGGGAAAATGAAACCAGCAATCAGAGTTCAAATTCCAAGCTAGTTTTTTTTTATGTTCACTTTCTCAAAAATGCCCTTGGGAAAAAGTACGACTCAATCTCCACTGCACAGTAATGGGTGAAAAGAAAAAAAAAAAAAAAAAAAAAAAAAAAGAAGAAAAATAGCTGGGTACACTGGACTTCCTTAGCCTTGGGTTACAACCAGTCAAGGGGAAAGAAAACTGAATTCCAAAACAGGGGAAAGGTAACTGAAAACTACGCCACTATCTTTCACAAAATTAAAAATAATCATAGAAATTCAGTTAAATTCACATATGATAACGAAAAATGAATCTATGGAGAGTCATTCACCTACGTCTTGAGTGGCATTAAAAAATTATATATATTTTTTGTACATTGTCTCCACAGAGTTTCCATATTTGAGGTGTGTTTTTTATGGCATTTTGGATTTAAATTATTTTTTACTATAATTTAATCGCATCGCCGCTTTAAATCGGGTATGTTTTGATATGAGGCTAGTTAAAATTTAAAAACACAGTTGTTGCTTATAATGCTTTCACTTCTGGGAACATCTTCCTTCCACATACAATAATTCCTACAATAATGGGAATAATTCTTGACTAGTGCCAATTTTTCGTTTTATTTCGTGTTACCGTTCCAATTCTAAACTAAAAACTAACTTATTTTCACACGGCTCACAATATGAGGCTATTTAAAAAAAATAAAATAGAGTGAATATTAGAGACGTAAATAAATCGGTGTTTGATGTGCAGAAATCGTTAAACCCAAAAATAAAACAATTTTTAAAGTCAAGAGAAGTAATTAATTTTTAAATTAATTTAAGACTTCGATTCTTGAAGTTACTATCTCCAATAAATGATAAACCCCAAAATTAAAAAGAAAATAAGAAAAAAAGTTTATCAATCGTAAAATTTAAATAATGAAAGTTTGCCTTTTTTTTCGCTTTCTTTTTTTTTTTTTTAACTCTTTTCAAGAAATTTAAATAAATGTTTTTTCTCTGAATTTTACTTCCAAATAAATTCATTTTTCAAGAAAATCCAAAACATTGGAAGTTTCTAAAGTTTAGAAAAACAATTTCATACTTTTTGAAAGTATTATCCCCAATAAACAATATATATTTTTAATTTAACAACAAAAAAGAAAAAGCATAAAATTTCGTAAGAAAAACTCAACTCCTAAAAAAACAATCGCCCATTTTTATTTTCTTTTTCTACTTACCTCAAACTTTTGAGGTCCTTCATTGTTGTTTAACCTAATACTGAACTCAACCCGATGGGAATAAGGTTCATCGATGAAAGAATAATCGTCTTTATCACTAAAAGAAATATCCTCGTTGTCTGTCTCCTCGTCATTTTCGATACAAATTTTCAGATTGGGCAGTGAATGTTTACCACTGTCCGCCATTGCTTACAACACTACCAAGTCCTTACCTACCCGACTTCCGGTTGTTTCGGAGTAAATCGGAAGCTTCATTTTGATTGGCTAATATTTAATCTCTACCTTGCAACAATTTTAGAACCTTTTTGAATTCAAATTTAAAGTGAATTAGATTTTATTTTTCAGATATAGTAGTTCATAGCAAAATTAGTAAAGTCATTTGGTTAAAAAGGTATTTGGTAGCTTTAGAAACACATAACTGCCTAAATTTATTTTGTCAGAACCAAATTTAACATAATTAGTCAAAGTGAAAATGTAATCAGTAAAATATAAAAACTGCAAAAGCTGAAAATAATTTAAAACACTTGTAGGTAATCAATACTAATTAAATACAGCAAAGTTAATTTTCTTAAAGGTTTCATATTTTATTTGCATCATTTTCCAAACTTTATAAATTGGAAGTAGCTAACCCCAAAATTGGCACAGAGCCACAGCTGAACAAAATTCACGATACTAGTGCATTAGTCTGTGAGACAATTTTCGTCATCATCACGCAACAGTAAGAATTGACTTTACTCCCATGGCTGAATTATGACCTTTTACATTTACATAGTTTGAAGTAAACCTATTGCAAATTCTTTAAATAAACTAGAATAGCTATCTTTTGTTTGTCAATAAAAATATTTTTTAAGAAATACCACTCTTTTACTATTTATTTCAAACCAAATTAGCACATATTCCATCACAACTATATTAAACCAAAACAGATTTTTTTCAGCATTATATTCAAGCTTGAGGGTCTCTAGGCTGCAGCCTATAGGCAGTGGTGGCATCTTACCAATTTGAATCGGTTTGTGCAAACCAATTTTTAAAATTATAAAAGCTAAGCAAACCAATTGTTGGATTATCTGAAAATAATCTTATATATTAATAGCCGATGGTCTAGATAAAATGTTAGTTATGCTACGCTTGTGTGCACACCTAGTGAAAAATAATGTGGCAAATCTTCTAGTCATAAATTTGATAGGTCTTCCATTGGATTTTGGGGACTGCAGTGATTCAGTTCAAATGTGGCTAAGAAATCATAACCCAGCTGATGACACTAGAGTAAAAAACATACTGCTGAACAGAAATACAATGAGAACAGAATTCCAATCTGGAAATATCTTAATAAATAAATGTTTTCTATTAAATTATCACAATGGTTTAATTCTTGTTGATACTATAAAGTGATTTGTTTCCATCTCAGATTGAAAAGAAAATAAGCAGAATAGGTTCCTAAAGATTATCTGCCTTTTTAGAACCAGTTCCTGGAAAATTAGGATGACACCACTGTCTATAGGATAATCTGGTCCTGCTTACTACACTAGCAATGGTCTGCAAGATTAGCTTGTTAGTCCTTACATTACAGGAGATGCTAACTATTGGAATTTAGATTAATGAATCAAAAAATAAGACTAATCAAGCACAGAAGAAAACAAAGATGCTGATTGGCTAAAAAAGGAGCAATCATTACCTCTATAAGCACCAAACTCAAAGACCCAACCTCTTTTTCATCAACCACACATACTTACCTGGCTTTTGCTAGGTAAAGTTTCAAAATAATATTAGCTCAAGCCCCAGGGGACAATCCCTCCCTGTAGTATCTGTTATAATAAGTTACAATTAGATCTCTTTCTGCATGTCAGTTGAATGTGAACACCAAAAAGGCAGAAAACAAAATAAAAAAAGTTATTTTCTGCATATAGCCTCTGAGCATCATGCCCAGTCCATGAGACAAGTGACCAATCATGTATGTTCCCATCAGAAAAGAAGATGACCCTGGGGACTGATAGATCTGCTTAAAATCAGGCCCCTTGTAACAACCAACATAGTTGCCAGCTGAAAGGCCACCTGCCAACACACAGGGGGCTGTTGCTATCACTGCCATGACCGCTTCTCTCAATACATTCTTTAACACTTCCAGGTTTACTAATCTCACCCAACTCTTTACACATGGAACCTAACAGAGGTCAGCATTGACACTTCCAGGCCCCTGACACCACTGTGATTTATAACACCTCAATGTCATCACCACACAACTTCAGGCCTCCCTTGTTGCCACCATCACCTCAGCAACCCAACTTGCTACAGCTATATCCTCACAGTTATCACCACAACCCCATTTTGTTGATACACCAACTAAAACATTCCACTACAGGCCTACCAGCTACACCTAATCCATAGCCAGCACCATCACCATGGCAATCAATGCACCCTACCATGAATAATCCTGCCATCATGACTTTGATCCATCAACACATGTGTTGAACCCAACCAGCAACTAAATCCACTCTGGACCTATCCTGTAAGCTCAGCCAAATCAATTTAAGATATCGGTCAGCTCCTTGCACTATCCTTACACCTAATCACTTTCCTGACAATCAGAAACTAAAAATTACAATTTTCTAAATATATCATCTATATTAAACAAATACACGCTGTTTAAAAATGTAACTCTTGTTGTTTTTTTCTTTTCACCACCAAACACTCATTATAATATAACTCTCATTCAGGAGGGGCCTGAGGTCATTATGGTCCATGAAGTGTCCTCAAAAGGGGAATTGTTGAGAAAACTTGAGCAATTTTTCCACAGTATTGCCAGTAAACCCATTTTAAACTGACTTTATGTCACATTTGGTTGCAATGTGAGCACACAGATAAATATGTATATTGCTCAACTAGTACAAAGCAATGTTTCTCCTTTGCTTATATGGCATCAGGTTATGGAAGAATGGAGCTTGAAACCTTTAGAGAAATTTTTATGACCTAAAGAAGCTGAAAAGAACTGCCTTCTTCATCTTTTGTCAAGATTACTGGATGCCTTTTCTCCTAAACTAAGTCCACAGACACACATTGTCAGCAAAAATTCATTTTTCCTTTATTTCTATCTGGATATTAAGTTGTATTTCTTTCTCTTCAAAAGCTATCACCCAGTTTGAGCATATAGTGGTGTAGGGCTTAAGGGTTAAAATGAACAGTTGATTTACCCATGCCAAGAAGATTAATGAAGGATGATAATGACAAGGAAACACAGGGATGATTTTAATAAAACAAAGTACAGAATTTATTCACAAATTTACATGCTTGAAATAGTGTCAGTCACTTGTTTCAGGAAACTAAATCAGAATTCTTAAAGTCCGTATTGGCATGAAGAGGAAATCTTCATACAACAGATTAAATGACCTGATACAAAATAATATTAAAAAATGTTTAAAATAAAGGTAAGAGAGTTTGTTGCTCACTGCATGTGTTGTATACATGTGTTTGTGTACACATGTGTGCATTCCCCCATGGGGAAAGCGTTTTCCTTGTGTTTTCTTGTCATCCCTGGGTGAAACAGGAAGAAAAGAGAATGACAGAGAATATTACTGCCTATTTATAGGTTGAAGGAGTGTCCTCTAGTGGCACATATTTTTGGAAAGTAGAAGCAAATGTAGAAGTTTAAATATCTGGGAAGCGTCTTGACTGAGGACGGTAAGTGCGATACTGAGATCCATAGACGTATTGGGATGGCCAAGGACACATTCCAAAAGTTGGGCAGAGTACTGCAAGACGGGAGGATTTCTTTGATAACAAAGAAAAGAATACTGAGCTGTTACGTGATATCTGTCCTTCTTTACGGCAGCGAATGTTGGACAATTTCCTCAAAGATGAAGAAGAGACTTGAGGCAACAGAGATGTGGTTCTATAGAAGGATGCTAAGTATATGATGGACCAAGCATGTAAGCAATGATGAGGTCTTAGGAGAGGTTACAAATGAGAAGGAGGCTTATTCTTAACATCAGGAAGAGGCAGCTGAAGTTTCTGGGACACATAATGAGGAAGGAGGGCCTGGAGAATCTGATACTCACAGGTCGAATAATGGGAAAGAGCAACAAGGGAAAACAACATGGTGACATACCTGGTGGACTTGAGCAAATGGATGACAGAATGTGGTCTAGGTGAGGAAGCAGAGGGAAGGAACTTGTTAAGAGCTGCAAGGGATAGAGGGAGGTGGGGAGCCATGATCACCTATGTCCTGAAAGGACATGGCACATAAAAAGAAAGAAGTAGGGTAACTCCACACTTTATATGGACCTGTGTCCAGATTATTTCTGAACTCAAACCAAAACCTTACAAATTTACAGTTGTTTCAGGTTGGAACATAGGTTTTTGGCGATGAAGAAGTGCCTAGTGAACTGATTTTTGCATTTCACTCACCAGGTGTCCTATCATTAGGTTTGATGCTTCATCATTACTCTTGTCACTTGAATCTATTAATAGTCTTAGAATTTGCATATTACACCCCATCCGTGATATATATGTTCGTTGGGTGGAATTCTGATACCTAAGAGTACAATAGGTGTGGCTAATAGTCATGATTCCTTCTTTGCAATTATTGCTGTTTTTAGCTTTCTGTGTGCATCTTCAAGCAATCTGTTCATCTGAGAATCATACAAAGTTGTTCTTAGTCTATAAAAGTTTATGATCTTTGATAGCTCTGAAAACAACTCTGACTTACACTGATTACCCCTATCGACCATGAGATGTAAGGGTACTCTGAATCTGGATACCCATGTGTTAATGAAAGCAGAAGAGGTCTGTGCAGTTATTTCGGTTAGAGGGGCTGCCTGTATCCATCTAGTAGCCATGTCAATTACGGTTAATAGATACCAATACTACACCAAGAGAATAAGTAAAATTCCAAAGTGAAAGGATATCATGGATTAAAAATAGAGACAATCTTAAATTTAAGACGTTCAAAATTATCTAAAATTTCATTAAAAAAAAGAATATCATTTTTTCTTTTTGGTCGAGCTAGCTTGGACAATCACAAGTCTATTACACTAACCATCATATGGTCATGCATCAAGGTCAAAAGGACATTACATTGACATTCTGTGTCAATGTATGTGGTTGCTGGGTGACCAACCCATCTTCTTCCATGGGTAATTGTCCAGAGCAAAAGATTACTTGCAAGTTATTGTTTTGCTCGCCAGAAGTGTCCTGCAAAACACATTCTGCATTCATCTGAGATTGTAGAAATATCAGAGATGGGTTCATAAAGTTGTGATTTAGTTGGATGTTGTCTCCAAGAGATATTAAGTATATTAAGTTTTCAGCATCTGAGTGTAGGTTCCATCAAGCTTAGACTCTAGGGTTTTAGTTAATGTCCAGGCAATTTCAACAGACAGTAAAAACCATCTCTACAGTGGCTCAAAAGAATCTTTGCTTCAGGTTCTTCTAGTAGATCAGATTTCAAGATTACATCCATTTTATTCAAGGTGGCCCAGGTCTTAGCTATGCAAACTTTCACATCCTTTTCAGTAGAATTTATCACACTTCCTAGGTATATAAAAGATCTGATTTTATTGATTTACCTGAGGCAGTTTCTATTGAGCTTTGCTTGTTGAACATTATGAATTCTGTTTTAGAAGCATTGACATAGAGTTCAACATCTTTGGCAGCATTTTCTAGATGATGTAGGAGAACTGTGTCATCAGTAATGGTGTCTGTAGTGGTAGCTACATCAACTACATAGTAAATATCGGTCAACTTTTTTGCAGGATATTGATCATTGGAGTGTTATGAAGCTATAGTTTAAATAAAGTAAACAAAAAAGATTTATAAGAGTTCTTTAAAAGAAGAAGAAAGATAATAAGATTTGCAGAAGATTATAAGGGCTTTCAAGTTCCTTGGTTTTAAAATTGAAATCTCATCTAACCATAAAATAGTAAGTGATGGATTACAGGACTGGTCCAATGGTCTTGTGGTCTCCACCCGAATCTATCATATGCACCTCCAACCATTCAACATCTCAATTTTCATTCATGAGGTAATATTCATATAAAATAAAAATTTTATTCTAACCTAATTATGTACAAAAATGGAACATATTCAATATAGGCGAATAATTCAAGTAGAAAAATTGAAAATAAATACAATCTATCTAAATACAAACTAGAGACATGTCATAATAGGTCATTCCATCTTAAATAAATCAACAATCCCAAATCTATAATATAGTGCCTCCCATTCTACTACAGGTAACTCATTATATTCATATATTTATTTCAAATATATAATGCATATTACTAATACATGTTTTGTTAAATAAGACTTGTCACACTATTTGGTTTAGTTCTCTATCAGGTTTTGTTTTTTGTTTTTTTGCATGTGTACAATGAGGGTTGGTGCAAGAGTCCCGTGTACTGTGATACATATCCCTGAATCTATGATAATTCCCAACCCCCACCCCCTACTCTACTAGTATGATGAGGGTTGGTGCAAGAGTCCCGTGTACTGTGATACATATCCCTTAATCTATGATAATTCCCAACACCCACCCCCTACTCTACCAGTACGATGAGGGTTGGTGCAAAAGTCCCGTGTACTGTGATACATATCCCTGAATCTATGTGGGGAATTATCATAGATTCAGGGAAGCCACATTATGGTGATG